>JZLH01S0512183.1:49514-71730 GCA_001188425.1 Eucidaris tribuloides
AATTCATAGGTCTGAACTTGGGAGGGTCAAAGTACCCAAGACAAGTGATAACATCAGACAATACACTTGGTCAACCAGGCATCTAATATGTTTATATCTCTCACAATATATAAATATATATATAACATTGTATATATAAATATATATTAAATATTAAAAGAAAGAAGAGATCTGTTCCACATTCTAAGTGACAAATTTGAATTAAGCAGTGCATTTTACTATAACCATTCATTTCTATCTGTATGCCATGAATGTCTGGAAACAACGATCAGATCAGGAATTCCTCCCTCCCTCTCTTGAGCGAGGTATGCCGTTTTCGGGTTGGCAGATATAATATAAGTACATGTAGCATAAAACCTGCGCAACATGTGTGCACACATGAGAAGAGAGAGAAGGAAAGAGAAGATTCCCAGTCACAGGTTTTTGGTCTTCACTCTTCAGACTCTGGGCTTCATTTTCCAGACAGAGTACTGAATAGTATTTGTTAACTACAAACTTCTAAATACCCCCATCTACCATTACATGTCTATTAATTCAGTTCATGCAATTACATGCATAGATTATCATGTATTGTCATTATTTTTAAAGCGAGTATGAAAGTTTAATTGATTTTGGTTCATGTAATTCAAGGTTACTTAACTTTGCTTTATTGTGTCACATGTAAAACACATTTTCTGACTGCTCATCAAATTTGGCCACTTAGGAAATGACTTGTTACAAGTGAAAGGCACCATAAATGACAAGCACCTTGATGAATAACTACCCTAGACCAATCTTATCACAAAACACCATCAACCACAAACCATTTAACATCAAAGAATTATTTTTTATGAACACAATCACAAAATGTTTATTTTCTCCCCAATGAAACATTTGCATAGCTGCCAACTTATCTCCGTAGAAATTAGTAATAGCCCTGTTGGAAATTAATAATACTAACACATATTGCATAGAACTAACACAGTATCTTTCGTTACAGTGATAAGCTAACATTTACCACAATTAAAGTGATAGGCTAACATTGTGGAGCTTCAATTTAAAAAATTGTCAAACTTTGATATCTGAGCTACATAGTAGTGTTCAAATGGACAAATAAACACCCTAGAATACAAAAGTTTGGAAAGTTACAGTGCCAATGGCAAGTTATACATGATTAAACAATAAAACTCGGGGCAAGTTTTATTAACCTAGGTGTACACACAGTAAGTCTACGGGAGGAAATGGGCAAGTGAATCTGGTCAACTTACGATTTTCACTTTTTTAAAGCACTAAATAATCATTTTGAAATACAATTTTTCAGGGCTTCATTTTTAGACCTCATTAAAGACACTGGTAGCATGGGGAATCATGCGGCTCAGATTTTTTTAACTGTGGTAAATGTTAGCCAATACCTTTAAAAAAATCTCAGCTACTTGATTCCCCATGCTACCAGTGTCTTTGATAAGATCTACTAAGAAACGTCAATGACGTAGCGCTCATCGGCTCTCGCAACATCATATATCGAAATTCATGTGGTACAATTTTATACTGGTGAAGATTAAAATTGATGTCCCGGAAGGAACATGAATAAAAAAATTCGAGTGAGAAAAATATTAGTTTCATGCCCTGGAAGGGACATGAAAAAAAAAAAAAATAATAATATAAAAAAAATAATAATAACTACATGAATTATATATGATTGCATCCCCGGATCCCTCCGGGCTCCATACTGATTTTGTTGTTGGAAAAAGCACATTGTCAAGTGGAACAAATTTAAAGGTACTTGATTATGAAATTAAGACCTAAAATAATTTGTATTTTGAATAAATTTGGCATAAATTACATTAATTAATAATAGGCAGCAACACTGTTAAAAATTTGGGAAGAAGTTTAGTGTTAACAAGCTTAGCTCTACCAGAAAAGCAAACTAAATCAAAAAATTGTGAGAAATGAATGAGAAGCATTCTTTTTTTTTTATTTTATTTTGTGATTTTGAATAATTTGCAAATTATAATGGATTATATTTCACAATTTTGTGTAGATAGTCTTGAAGCCCGCACACCTAGCCGTATCAGATCAAACAACAGAATGAAATCGGTCAGAAATGTGAGAGAAGAAGCAATTTGTTATTTTTGGTATTAATTTTGGGCTAAATTACCATAATTAATTAATGGAGTATATTTCCAATTCTGTGTAAAGTTTAATGTCATAACTCAGCGCCTACCAAATAAAGTAATCACAATTAAAATGCTGAAGAAATGAAGGGAAGAAGCATTTTTGGATTTCGAAAACTTTGCATAAATTTGCATAATTTATTTTAAATTTGTCATAATTATTAATTTCAAAATTTTTGTGCAGAAGTCTTGAAGCCAACCTAGCCCTATCAGACTCAAACAAACAGAATGAAAATCGGTCAAGAAATGTGTGCGAAAAAGCATTTTTGTTATTTGGTGATAAAATTTGCCGATAATTTACCAATTAATCAATGGAGTATAATTTCAAAATTCTGTTGTAGAAGTTTAACTGTGCCATACTTTCAGCCCTACCAAATGAAGCAATCAAATCAAAATCGTGAGAAAAAGGAGGAGAAGATTTTTTGTGATTTCGAATAAATTTCATAAATTAAAAAAATAGTAACTGAATTTCACGATTTGTGTAGAAGTTTTTAAATTCCCCACCTAGCCCTATCATATGAAACAATCAGAATCAAAATCGTTGAGAAATGACGAAGAAGAGCTATTTTCAAACTGTGGACGGACGGACGGGCACGGGCGGACGCCACGCCATGCATAAAGCTCATCGGGCCCTTCGGGCGGATGAGCTAAAAATGAGCCCTGAAAAAATTGTATTTCCAAATGGTTATTTAGTGCTTTAAAAAAGTGAAAATCGTAAGTTGGCCGGATTCATCTCCCCATTTCTTCCCATAGACTTAATGTGTGTAGATCTAGGCTATTTCTACTCGCCCCGAGTTTTAATTGTTTACTCATTCATATCTTGCCAGTGGCAGCATAAACTTCCAAACTTTTGTATTCTGGGGTGTTTCTTTGTCCATTCAAACACTACTATATGGCTCAGATATCAAAGTTTGACAATTTTTTAAATTGAAGCTCCACAATGTTAGCCTATCACTTTAACAAAATTAGTAATCTTCAGTTCATAACAGCCAAAAACTGAATAAACTGGTACTGAAATTAGTAATCATTACTAAAAAAAAAGTAGTAATAGTTGGCAGCTATGCATCTGGTTCAACCAATGAAATCAGAGTCACTCAGTGCCACACCCAACCACTGCAGATATTTATCCCAGATACTTGTCAATTCAACAAATTCACAATTAATTCACAGCACCATTTGTCACGTAGCTTTGTATGGGCTCAATTTATACACGCTTGTTTCTCTTCAAGTAAACAAATTCAAGACAAATCCCTCCAGCCTGGATTAACATTCTGGCCAGTGTATACTTTGGTGCATGTTTTGAAGCATTTGGTTATTAAGGCATTTTTGATAGTTCCCAAACATGACATTGCCCTTTAAAGCCCACATTGTGTGAGTGTGCATCCTTCATGCTGCATACACAGATTGGCAGTTTACTCAATTTGTATGATAATACATGTACTTCATTTTGACTTTGGTTTTCACATGTGAAGCCAGTTAATCTAGCTAAGATATCAGCACTACAACCATAATTTGATACTCGACAAGCTAAAAATGCGGTCATTTGCAGCTTCTTCTTGTTGTTGGGGGGGGGGGGGTCAGGGCTATGAGTTGTGTATCTAATGTCAACAAAATACTTCAAATCATAAGTACAGGGGCATCACTAGACCATTTTGAGTGGGGGGAGGGGTGGGGAGGGGATACAGACGCTGAAAACATTTTTGCCAAACAGCATCCCATATCTTTTACAATTTGCTGACTGGCAGAATGAAAATACGGCCTGGCAAAATGAGAATGCAGACTGGGTGGGTGAACTTGCCGACTACGAGCATGAAACGGGGGTGTCACACCCCCACACCCCATCCAGTGATGCCCCTGCATAAGCACACCTTGGGTTATCATGAATCATACAAAAATAACACTTTCTTGAAAAAAAAAATATAAAATATAATATTCATAATAGGCACAGGTAGAATTGTGCCATGTGATATTAAACAAAATATTAAATGTTCACCTCATAAATGTAATACACATATCATTTGAGAATGAGGATGTTAATGCTGAATTCTTAAGAAGGTCGTCAACACCACTGGCAGCGATCCCTGGGGTGGGGGTATGTCCCCCATCAATTTTTTTTTCTATGGGGGGGAGTTGTCCCCACCCCCTCAATTTTGAAAACTATTTTGTCAGCATGTTTTATACATTTTGTTATCTGCGAACCTATTCAACGGATAAATATGATGAAAATAGGTTATTAACCTTTATCAATGTAGGGGGGGGGGTTTAAAGTCAAAATTTCCATTTTTTAACAATTCTTGAGGCAATAACACCCTATTCCATTCTCATACCCTTCTCATTCTCTGTTAAATGACACATTTTGAACACACATTCACACAAGGCACAATTTTGCAAACATTTATACCTACCATTTTACATCATTAACAAACCAATCATATCCATCTGTCAATGTACATGTACATGTGATTCCTTTCCAACTTTCCCCTATATTATTGATCTATAAACACATTGCATCTTACATTTTTGCCACACTTTATAGGATCTAAAGGCAGTGTCCTTAAAATGTGTACCTGACAAATCATCTAATCTGGATATTCAAAGTAGCTTGACAACATTCATTAGTTTCATTACAAAGAAGAACAAAAAAAAGTTACCCTGGTAGTATGGACAGTTTTGAATCATTTTATAGAAAGGATGTTGTACTAGAAAATACATAGATGGATCCCCTCTGAGCTTATACCAACAGGCAGTGGTACTGGAAGAAAGTTTGTATTTAGGCAGGGGGCAAAATGCCCCCTCCCCATTGAAGTAATATACTGAGGGAAAACAAAAACCTTTATCAGTTATGGTCTCTCAAGTTTTCAACTTGATAATTTTTAAACGATACAATATGCACCATAACAACTGCCACAGCATCAGATGCACTCTGATAACTTTTTACTTTATTTCAAATTATTTTTATTTATTTATTTATTATTATTTTTTTTTTTGCTCTCCAAATCTTCATGCACCATAAGCTCTGCAGCAGTAGGAGAAGCATCCAATTTCTGCACCATAAGAGACGTGCCAAACAAGGGGCATTGCTTTCCAGAACTCCTGAATCTGTGCATGATTTCTTGATACCACTGAAAACATTAACAAAAGGTGATTATTACCCCAAGTCAGTCACACACTATAGCTTATGTTGATTAAAAATTGGGTTTCAAATTCAATGGAATTTCTTCAAAGTTTTGACAGTAATTTGCCACACAAACACAAACTTTTCTATAAAAGGGTGTATAATTTTATAAAGATATCCAGTTTCCATAACAACATGTTACCAAACAGCACTTTGAAAATCCTTATATACTGGTATACTTTATGTTTATCACGTAAATCAATTTGTATTGGAATCCCTTGAAATTTGTCAAATCAGATATAAAATTTTTCTAATTAAGGAAAGATGAGTGTTTACCAATACGATGCCTTGCTCGTGGCACATAAGAAAAACATCATGTATAACTAATGTATATTTCCCTCATCGAGTGAACCAAGTATCATTTAATCTCTTGGAAATCCTGAAATGCATGTAGTCGACCACACATTTTTTTTGCAAGAAAATCTGTCAACGACCCATATTACCGCAGTATACAAGATAACTCCTACAAACACAGTTTGAACTTTGTTTAAAAGGGCGTAATCAAATGCAATACTTGAACCTACTATATTTTCTTGCAGGTACAGTTTTCATACTGGGCTATGTATGAGGTTCAGACTGCCACAAAGGACAAAACTGAAGATTATTCATTCTAATTTATTCCTGTCATTAATGGCTTTCTTTGATGATTTGTCTATCAACAACTTAACTATTAATCTCGTGTCAAACATGCCTGAAGTAAATTATGTGCACCTTAAACACGATAAATGTAAAAAATCCCTTGTGAGCTTTGTGGCACATATATGTACAGTACAAAAAGACATAGTAGATGTTAAACATTTTAAAGAGAGGATTTGGCAAACATTACAAAATTATGGTACAGGCACAATTTTTTTAGTCAGAAACTACTCATAGAAGGAAAGTAGGATTTTGCAAGGATTTATCAGCAACTTACCTTTGTAATAATGTACTTTTCTTTTGAGTTCATTTCTCTGACTTTTTTCATTATTCTAACATCCTCTCACTTATTGAAACACATATTGAACAATAATGCCTGGTTGTGCATTGAGTGTGTCCTTCAGTGTTTTGTCACTGTTCATAACAGACAGATGTATTCACATTATGTACACAAACATTTTTTGAATCATAATTGTGATTATATGATCACATATTACCCTGTTTCCTATTTTAGCACAGACGGCGAACCATTTTTTCAGGTTTGAAAGACAATTACAAAACTCTGGCAGTATCACGTAGAATCTTTGTGCATATTCAGAATTAACATTTAGGCAAGAGAATTTCGCAGAATTCAAAACCAATTATTTATAGTACAGGCATGATTTCTTGAATTGTTGAACTGTATTATACACATGATTCTTGCCGTTTTATCCCAACTTGGACTGAACACAGCTTGTGAAAGTATTAGAGTGTACAGACAAGCTCATACCCTCAATCTGGCATGCTACTTTTGACCATCAATGCATGAATGATTTCTAGTTGAAACTACTATACTCTTCTGTCAGTTCTTGTCTGTAATTGTGCATATTCTAACAGCTTTGAGGTAGAATTTTTACCACAGAATGGCACAGTTCATCTCTTGAAGGCCTAAGTTGAAGGCAGTATATATGGTAAAATGTGGTATATGGTTTAAAAAAGTGAAATTTCTCCTTTTTACTTTTTTTTGAAAGATAAAAATCATCTTTTATTGCCCTAAATTTCACACCCTCTAAATTTTGAGAAATCAGTTCAAAACTGAAATGTAAGATGGCACCCAACACTCTGCCAAAAGTAATGTAAATGGTGACACTTGCTCATTGACCATTTAAACATCAAAATGTGTCATTTTACACATTTTTTTTAAACAATAGGTTTAATATTGCTTTCTGATGCCTGGTGTGATAACACCACAGTTTATGAAAGTACATCACTAATTTATCAACCAAAACTTTCCTTTAGCTTTGGGCATAAACTAAGAGCACTCTCAACAATAGAGGGCAGCAGTCAGACTGCTTGGGTGAAATCAATGAAATTAGCATCAGGTTCAGTGAGTGAGGTATGGATGAACTGATCGGACTGCATGTAAAATCTGTGCAGGGTTAAAGATTATAGGTTAATATACTTCACATAGAAAGTTTAGTCACAGGGACACAGGTCTTTCAGGAAAATAGTTTCAACTTTTAAGACATTTTGGCTATCTATGAAAAAGGTGTGAAGGTTTTGTCTTGTTCACCATGAAAGCTCATTTAAGATGAATGCATCTGAAAATTTTGAAAGCCCTATCATCAGGGTTATAGCTACGGCGGTCGGCGCCAGTCGGTAGTAGCCGGCACAAACTGAAGCCAACCGCCACTGAGCTGAATTTTTAGTCCTCCGACCAGCACAGAAAAGCATTAAAATAACCGTAAAATGTTTTAAATCTCTACATAAATCGTGTATTTTGAGCTTTAAACTTCCTTACATTTCAGCTGAAGATGTATTTTGTAAAATAAATGCTTCCAAATGCCACTGGACCCCACGCCATGACGCTGCACTACGCTCGCTTTGCTCGCTCCGCTAGCATAACTCCTTCCTACTGCCGGCACAGAATTCTTGCTAGCTATAACCCTGCCTATCATACTTGTGGGCTGAATTAAGTAAAACTTTATTAAAATGACACATGACTGTGTTAAGTATCATGCAAACCACAAGAAAGCACTTAAAATTCTCTTATTTAGTGGTAAGAAAACACAATTTTCATGTAAAAAAAATCTTCTCAAGAATGCTATTTTTAACACTCTGACAAGATGTGACATACATTTATATCATGATAACATTGGTCAATATATGTGCAGCACATTAACATGAAACTTTGCACCTTACTATGAAATGACTTTCACTATGACCCAACATTCTGATTCAAACCTCAAAAGTTTTGAAATGTACTTTCTAAATGCAATTTTCTCTGGGAACAAAATGTCACATTAAATTGGCCTTGAAAAGTACCACAATTTACTTTTAACAAAACATCTTCAACATACGTAGAAACAAATCTTTTGTCATGGGAGTCATCAATATTGTATAATATGAAAATGTTAACTAATTTTTATCACATTCTTACTTGATTTCAACTCCACAGTTCACACTACAACAGCACCTTCACAGAGATATTCACAAGTTATGTAGTTGTCATGCATTGCTACTGGAAAATGATTTGCTATACAACTTACATTAATATTGTATACAAAAGTACTTAGACCACCAGAAATCATACGATGTCCTGCTGATAATCATTTGTCAGCTTCATTTGCAATACACCTTATTTCCATCAATTTCAATTACACATTGTTTCTCTGCAGTGTTGAAATTACTTTTTATTTTTAGGGAGCAATTTTGAAAAAATCACCAGAGCCATTTTTCATTTTACCAGAGCCATTTTCAGTTTTCCAGAGCCATTCTTTTTTTCAGGATTCAGGTAATAATCATCAAGGTTTTCCATCGCAGTTTGCCTTGCTTTTTTAATAACAAATTCATATATCCTTGTATCATGTACTAACTATATAATCAGGGGTGTGGGAGTAAGATTTGAAAAAAATCTGAAATAAAAAGTGTGCGCGAAGCGCACATCACGAGCGCAAAGTTCCAATAGGCCGGGGTCCAGGGCCCTAGGCGGGCCCTAGAAGCTATAGGGTTCTAGATGTTCTCTGGTGCACTCTAGGCTTATTTTGGAAACCATTTCTTTCCATTTAAAATGGTTGGTTTGGGGGATATTTATATATATAATATACATGTATAACCAAAAAAATGTTGGAAATTGGAAAATAAATGAAAACAAATTTTTTTTCAATGTCTACTTCATTCTCCCAAAATTTGCTTAAAATATTGCATGTATTTGTGTCTTTTTCAAAATAATTTCAGATGATTTTCTGACCAGAAACACTCCTTGTGAAACTTGAAATTTAAAGTAACAAACTACTTCCATCAAATGGAATACATGTATTCAGAAAACAGGCAAGTTTAGCCAGACCGCTAGACAAAGCAGTGAATAGGACACCACGTCTGGCAATTCTCTGACCCGACAGCAGAGGGGAGATTTCACTCCAGTGACTTTATCCAGCTGCTCCAAGTTCGTCACTTATTGACTTAATACCTCCGAAAAATCGGGTTAGAATTTCAGAAACATAATTTCTTACACTCCTGTGACACTTTTGGGGTTGAATTTATCACTTTCAAGTGCAGAAATTTACCAACAAAATCGTAACTTAGAGTTTGAAATATGATTTTTACAACACCATTTAACACATGGTCTACATGACTACATTTAGGCATTCGCTGAGAAGTTTATTGGCGTGCCATGAATTTGCCGATAATTTTGCTGTTTTTATAACTTTAAAAAATGTGATTTCAAACATAATTTTTACCTTCTCTGCTACTTTCAGTAATTGTGTATTGAAGCATTTCTGCTATTTTTTAAATTCTTGCCAGAATTTTCGGCGATCTTCATTTTCTTTTCTAGCTTGATGCAAGACTTCTTTTCCTGAATTTAGTTGGGAGTACGCACTGCTTCTATCTAGTGTGGCCAAGGCTGCCCAGACTTTTCGCTAATTTTGCGTCTTTGGACGGGAGCGATTTTCATGTTGGGAGTCGCTCGGTACTTGGCAGTTTCTGGCAGTTACGAGAGCGATCTCAGAGCAGACGAGAGCGAGATCGCTCGTCGCTCCCGTGTATTTTCAACGCTGTTTCTCTGCCTTACACCAAAGGCAATCAACATCCAATGAGTTTGTTCATGACACAATTACACACCTGTTGGAATTTTGGTATTCTAGTATTTTGTAGCTGACATATACTAATTCCATAAATCATTGTATTGTTAATAATCTCACTTATCACAGTAGAATTTTGGATAAGTGAAGGTGGGTTCACTTACAATCAGGACATATATTTGCACTCCATTTGTCAACAGTAACCATGGTTACTTGTACTTGTCTCCTTCATCACAGTGCTGTAGGATTCTTGAGAGAAAGATGCTTTCCCAGTCTACACTTTGTAGAGCTATACCTATCCTTGATTCACATTTTCAAGGATCTAAAGAATAAAAGAAGCTTAAGTGGCTCTTTGGACTTAAAGCTCAGTGACATGATTGGGAGAAATAAAAAATGCCTTTAGAACCAAACTGGTTGAAAGATAAACCAAATGTACACCAGCAGGAGTGGATCTCCTGGCTGGAAGGATTTGTCTTGAGTTTGTTAACTTAAGGAGAATCAAGCATGAACAGGCCAGCAGTTTAATTTTATCGGGGCACAATAGATTTAATCCCCATAGAAGGCTACATGTACACTACAAATTTGTCTGTTACAAGGCTTATTGATGGGCATTATTTCAAAATGAGTCATCTTTTGACTACAACATTTTCACAGTAGAATCCTTGCATAGTTTACTTGATTCTAGAATAGTTTTTACCCCAAGTTGAGGACTACTTCCAATCACGTCATTTACCTTCAACACCACAGTGCTGAAAGTACTTTCACTTTGGACTAAAAAGTAGATATTGGAAAAGTGTAGTCTACATCAAATCAGTGATGATGATTTAGGCAAAAAGGGACAATTTTGCAAAAAAAAAAATAGTGATATGCAATATTCTTGAGAGGACATGTGAGTATTGCTTCAACCTCCTTATCATATCTGTTCATTTTCATCCAATCCCATAATATTTACAAAGTCAAGTCCTGAGTATCACTGCAACTACACATTAGTCATACACCAGCACAATCATGCCTTGTAAAATACAAATTTAACGTAGTCATCTTACATGTGTCTATATCATACATCATTTGATAACATTTTTATATATCATGGTGACTTTGCAGCAATAAAGATTAATCATTGTCCAAATTTAAATCAAGAACAAGAACAATTCGACTTCACTGGAGTGGACAGATGTGCCTCCATCCTTCTCTCAACAACTTTCTGTCCATGTGCATTGATGTTACCTTTCATTTTTAGTCCGAACAGCTTCGACCTGGTTCAGGGGTTATCAGAAGCTCTGACAGATATTTTACAAGTACCTAGTATCTCCTCTCTACTACCTTTAAAATATCTGTCAGATCGTGTGATAAACCCTGTAAAATAACCATGGACTTGATACACAGGTCAAAGCCTTTGCTCCACTTTCATTTATGCTTCATGTGCGACAGAAACTGTGGAGCCTGGCCTGGGACATTGTTTATCACAAAATTGAATACCATACACTTAGCTAAAGTTTGTGTTTGTAACATTTTCCTCTTGACCATGTCCATTTTAAACCATTGTTCAACATAGAATAGATGGACAGACAGACAGGATGAACAGGTCAGCTTAACCGTAAACCATGAAGCTTCAGGCATTTTTTTTTGACACATGGAATTCGCCTCAAAGTTTAACAACTATGAGTGTTCTTGTGATCGTAAAATGACAATGATTTGAAGCATTGCAAATACAAAATAGAGATATATTGTATTATTGTACAAATGATTGTATAATTGTATAAATGTCATGTTCAAAGACACTATCTGATGCACCCTCCCCCCCACCTCCTGCTGCCCTTAACCCAACATTAAACTATGTCAGGGTTCTACACTGCAGTAACTGGGACTGAATACCAGAATGTTTGTAAAGATTACAAACAAATACGGAATGATTTCTGTTAGTAAAAGATACAAAATTTAAAAACCTGCTCATTATGTAAGATATTGACTTATAAATTGGATGCTTAGTCACCAAGGCTTCAACAAACACCCGTGGACACCAAGGAAGTTGTCCAATGTTACAATTTCTGATATAAAAAGTGAGTTTATTTCCTCATTTATCCATAACATCTTATTACTATCTGAAAAGAAGTCACGGTTAGAAGTCTCATGAAGACTGAAATTCACAGTAATCATGATGAACAGGCCTGTGGCAGCCAACGTTGTCATGGTAACAGGAAGCTCTACGTAATGTTGTGTTAACCACCAGGCCATCCAGCATAAAACACCGAGCCTGAAGACGATGTAAGTGGCTACATTGATAACGCTATTGATGAGGTAAATCGTGGCCGATTTCTTAACGCTGCTCATGAGGAGTAGCTGCCTCCCATGAAGAAAGATACTGTTAACTTCTGCCATGAGGGATACGATGGCATAGCCGATGTAAAGACGGTAGAACAACGACACTCCAAAACAGGTGAAAATCTGTTGGTGGGATGATGCAGAAGAAAGCAAGTAAATAATCAAAACCTCTTCAATAATACAAATTGGACAGAATTAAGGCCATACATGTATTTACTGAATATGGACATAATGTCAGCACTTGGTTACTTATCAAGCTAAGCACTTTGGATGCTGGGCTAAAACCCAATTGTATTAACCTTAACTCTTAAACGTGCCAGATGATTTAGACCTCTATGGACTTTATGTGTATTATGTGGTGCAGATCTGCGACTTTGGCACGTTAAGAGTTAACCAAAAACTCGATCGTTTTGTAGTTATGTGTATAACCTTTCAAGAAAATATGATTTTCTCTAAAAAGTCAAATGTTATCGAGACGAGAGCTTTCAAGTTATTTACTTGGTTCAATGTGTCTTTATTTTCGAGAAGATAGTCATTATAGTCATTGATTAAGTAATGTTTATCTTTGGAATTAAGAGGTATGAAACGGATTGTCTTCACGACAAACTGGTGCACAGTCAGTATCCTATTGAGGATACATGTTGGCAAGCTGGTACACCTGAGTACACTTTATGGACTGTTGACTGGAGACAAAATTTGTACCAATGTAGTTAACAAACTCACAAAAGAGGACTTTTATACTGTCTTTTATCAAAATGTCAGTGTTTTAGTCATAAGTGTTATCCAACACTGCGACAATTGCTGAAATTATATCTGCAGAGCAGGGTAGGAAATAAAACTTTATTTTTCGGGGCTACTTTCATGCCTGAAGTAGTGATTTAGTATGTTGTTATACAACATTGAGCCCTATAACTTAGGAAAATTAGGGGCTGTTTGGTGATTTTAGGGAGTGATTTGGTCAATTTTGGGGGCTAAATTGTCCTCAGCCCATGTGAATTTCCTACGCTGCTGCAGAGTATATAAACATATTTTCAACTAAATATATTGGATCCAAGTTATTACATATCACTACCTATGACATCATAACACAAAGCCTGTGTACATGTACTTTATAAAGTTATGAAAGTGTGAAAATTAATTTGGGAGCATACTTATTGATTACCGCAGTAGCACTAATACACTAATCTTCACATTAAAGGCAGGGGATCTCTTTTGCATGCTTAAAAAATAACATTGTGTAAATACAATGGCATTTAGAAGAAAATGTCATCTGGGAACCTTTAGCAAAATATAGGAGCAAGAAATTCAGTTTTAGTGGAATTATAGTGACTGTTAGACTCTGATTTGAATTTTTTCTCGCGAGAAAAAAAATTCCTGCCATAGAACGTACACTAAACGGCTATTGTTTTTCCTTCGCATTTTTCAAATTCTAGGCAATAGCTGACCCCCAGATTTCACAGACATCCCCTTAATCAATAGCCTAAGGGCATGGCTTATCTTTTCCTGGTCTGCGGGGATGTTTGCAAATAAGATCCTCTGCCTTTAATGTCATTATAAACTGGTAAACATAATAACCCAGTCCTATTTTTTTCAGACAGATAGAAGAGAATTTGTGGAGCTACCATTCTCATGGAATATATGTATGTACACTGTACACACAACATTACTATTTAAAGTCATTAAATCTTATTCTAGAAATGTATGCATCATTAGGCATGATTATTATAATTTTGTGGATAACTGATACATGTACATGTATATTTATCATACATTTACATTGCCACAACAGTTGACAGACTATAGATAGGTAAACTTGGAGATGGAAACTGTAATTTAGGCAACACATTTTTCAAGATGCACATGCAGTACCAGATGATTTAAAGATCCCTAAGGGTGCTGGAGCATCCCCAGATTTTTGTTGGTGATCCGCAACGTGTAACCGTTGCGGATCACCATTGATTTCGTCAAAATCTTCTTCTTCATCTTCTTCTTTCTTTCTGACCACTTTTTTGTGTCTCAAATATCTCAAGAATGACATGTCCTGTCATGTTGCAACTTTCCATGATCATGTGTCATGACAATATCTTGACAATGACATGTCATTTATGTGATCAGTCATCCGTGACGTCATTTGTCAAAACCTGTTTATGTCAATATCTCATGACTGAAGTCGAATTACGTAACCAAATTTGGCACATGTCAAGGTCGGGTCAAGGTCAACCTCTGGACAAAGCCACGTGCGCGCGCGCGTCACGACGGACGCGTACGGGCGCGTCAAATCTTAAAAATGCTCCAATCGACCTAGGATTTTGTCTGCATACGTTTCAGGACATTTGGCGCATTTTTGGTGCGCGTGCACCCGTTTTGTGATCGAATTTCGCCGTTTTTTCGATGGTTTTGAATACCTGACTGAATTCTACATCATTTCGAACCTTTTCCAAACCAAGTGGACCTGAAATAAGGAGTACGCGCCCGAAATCGTTAAAACGCACGCGCGCGCACATAGACTTAACGTGCATTTTAAAATCAGTCATAAATCTCTAGAATAACCCATGACTTTCATGTTTTTGTTTGCTGTTCTGATAGGCTATGATGCCTAGATATGATTTCATGCGTCATTTTGTTATTTTGATCTCGATGACGTCATCTATGACGTCATTACTGAAAATCAAATGTAGTCCATATTTCGTGACTGGCATGCCCTGGGATGTTGCTAATTTGCGTGATGATGTGTCATGATAAGTTCTCAAAAATGACATCTTGTCAATATGACCAGTCATCCGTGACGTCATCTATGACGTCATAGTTAAAAAAACGGATTTTCTGTATATCTCATGAATGAAGCCAAATTACATGATCAAATTTACCACATGTCAAGATCAGGTCAAGGGTCAACTTTTGGACATATCCATGTGCGCGCACGCGCATAATGACGGACGCGTACGCGCGTGTCAAATCTTTAAAAAAAATCCCTCATTCCTCAAATTGCAGTTTGGATACATTGCATCATTTTGTTATCTTAATTATCATAACGTCGTCTAAGACGTCATTAATGAAAGTCGAATTTAGTCCAAATCTCGTGACTGGAGTTCCATGTAACTAAGATGACGAGCGGATCACCTAATTCATCTCAGTGACGAATTCAAATCTAGTTTTACTTGATTTTTTATTTTTTATTTTTTTTAATGGAGGCAAAACATTTTTTTAAACCGATGTTTACCATTTTATTCTTTATTTATTTATTTATTTGGCTTCTCATATTAACCCGTTACCTCCGAGATTCTGAAAATCCCATAGAGTTAACACAGAGCACATCCGGTTCCCATAGCCAACGGGTTAATTTTTTCTAATCAAATCAGTTTGTACCCTAAGAAGAGGGCCAGTACTGGCAGAGGTACCTCCCTGAAGTATTCTTCATGTGCCATCCTAACAGCACCTCTGTGAAAAAAAAAAATCCCAGAGAATCCCACATGAAAAAAAAAAAATTTTTTTTTTTTTTTTGGGGGGGGACATTACCATAGTTGTGCCCAAAATACACACAGCATTTATATCCTGAAATGTCAGGTAATGTACACCAGTGTTGTATCCAAGGCCAACCTCAAGGCCGATTTCTGATGGCCTCGGTCTCGGTCTGAGTCACCTGTACAAACCCCATGGAAAGGTTGTGTTTTGGGGTGGCCTCGATCTTGGTCTCAGTCTGAGTCACCTGTACAAACCCTATGGAAAGGTTGAGTTTTGGGGAGGCCTCGGTCTTGGATACAACACTGCTTGCATCAGTGTTGTATCTGAGGCCAGTTTCTGGTGGCCTCGGTCTCGGTGCGAGTCAGCTACGTACATGTATACAAATCCATTGGAAAGGTTGTGGGGGTTTTTTTTGGGGGGGGAGGGGGCCTCGGTCTTGGAACCTGTGGTCTCGAATACAACACTGCTCGCAACAATGTTGTATCGGAGGTGGCCTCGGTCTTGTTGTAAGTCACCTACATGTACATGTATACAAATCCATTGGAAAGGTTGGGTTTTGGGGTGGCCTCGGTCTTGCAACCTGTGGTCTTGGATATGACACTGCTGTCATCACGAGTAACATAGCTACATACTTTTAAACAACTTTATCACTTAGCGAGTTTTGACACTTGACATGAAAGATTACAAAATCTTGAAGGATTTTTTTGAAGCCATGCACATCAAGCGTTTGACTTACAACTATATGATGGAGAAGCAAGGGCCATGAGCTGGATATCTTCTTGTAAGCAAGCATATCAAGGAAGTCATAGACAAAGTAACCTAGGAAGAGGAGAGGCACAGAGAGACGGTCAGACAGTCACAGGCAAACAAACACACAAGGTTTTTTCTTTTTAACCCCCTCAGTACCAGATTTTGCAACTAAGGCTGAGTCAGTTCATTTGTTTATCATATCTGTGAACAGAACAAAACATGCAATTCATGGATTGAAAACTTAGGATCAGGTTCAACCACTTTGAACAGAGAAGTGCATTAGAAATTGGTTTAATGCTTTTCTTGCTTGACTCACTAGGGGAATTATAGACATATACATGTACTGTATACGCCATATATTTCGCGTCCATATATTTTCGCGATTTTGCTTCAAGACAGGGAATTCGCGAGTGTATATTTTCGCGATTTTATTGTATTTACATTCAATTTGTACAGAAATATCAGGAAGTGAAAATTTTCGCGAAATTCGCGAAAATAAAATCACCGCGAAATATTCAGCGTATACAGTAGTCCCTTAATGTGTCACGCACGAAAAGTACTACTTTTAAAAGACCTAATCATTCAAAGTTCATGATGAATACCTCCGCAATTCTACTATGCAACTACTTCTTCGTCATGCCTTAACTGCAGCAACAAAATTGCAAGGCACCACACTTAGTGTTGGAAGTCTGAATTCATATCAGTGCAACGGTTGAATTGAATCACAACCATTTGGTTCATGGATTGAAAATAATCCGACATAACTCACCATTAATTGCAACCAAACTCCATCATGTCCATAGCCTTCACATGTGATACTGTGAGTATGGCACTGAAGGGATTAGAACAGGGCTGCTAAAATACACGTTTCAATCAATGAGATTTCCAAAAGCAATTGGAAAAATTTAATTACATGCACTAACATAAATATATTTCAGTTCATCAGGGATATTATCAAGTTTGTAGATTGTTTGTCTAGATGTAAACACAACAAAAAAAGTAACTACATGTACCCCCTTTTTCAAACTACCATAACTTTTTAAAGAAATGGTTTTGAGCAATATAATTTGGTAAGGGTGATCCTGCACTGATTTACTAACTTCTGAGCGAAAATGTGATTGATCCGTCAGGTCATGCATGAAATAGCATGTACTAAAGGCAAAAACGTCACTTTTCACAAGTCACAAGGGTCATTTTTAGGAATTTGTGATGCAGGATTTTGACAAATTCTGTTTCTGTTCAATAATTAAGCGCTTTTTACGTTAATCATCTATCGTTTGACCCCCTCTATCCTCTTTTGGAACTTTTCACACATTTTACGCTTCAGTGAGATGATTTAAAGATTTCCATTGGCTTCTCAATTTTGAAGATTGTAAAATCCATTAACAAGCCCAAGTTAGTTTTAGGGATTTTTTCTGTTAATTTTGAAAGCTTATGCACCAGAAGTCAGTAACCTTGGCAATTAAGATATCTGAATGTCGTTTAGTTTTTTTAAATTAATATAATGAAAAAATCTCGTGGGAACACCCCCAAAATTTTACATTAAGTAGCATCTAAAGGTTAAAAAGGCTTTTAACGTTACATGTGTTATACCTCATCTGAAAAGAGCAGACTCGGGCTCTTTCAGATTGAGTTATAACTCCATGATAACTTTTTTTTTTATAGTCTTTGGTTTTCGTTTTTTATTATTTAATAGAAAAATGTCGGGGGGGGGGGGAGCGCCTGCCGTACATTATTTGAGCTATATACTACGATTATAGGCATCGCAAAGGGTTAAAAAGGTATATGAGTAATGAGGCGCTCATGCTGAAAGAGCTGCTTGACTGGCATCTTTCAAGATGAGGTATAACACATGTGAACGGCTATAAAGCCATTTTAAGCCCTTTAGTATGGCTTATAATAGTAAAATTTTGGGGGTGTATCGAGCAGAGATTTTTTCAATAATTACATTTAAAAAAAATACTAAAGAGCATTTACAGAATTCTATTATTGGGCAGGGTATATAGACTTTGGGGCGATAAAGGCTTTCTAATCAACAAAATCCCGCAAACTAGGCTAACTCTGGGGCTTTAAGTTTATTGAAAAAAAAAAGTAAAATTGAATTTATTCAGTAAAAAATGTGTCTTTACTGATGGTTGTTACCAGCACATGAGAGGGTCTGTAAGCGCATGTCAGTGGTTTCAGGTGAGGCATCAGCGTGGGGGCGTGCCGCATTTATAAACTATGATAGGGCAATAGCAATACTATTTGATTTAGTCCGCTGATTAAATTTTTAGCATAACAGATCGCACTCCTGTGATCTTTTGAATATGTGCGGCATTTTTTCCTTTAATTGCATGCATTACTCATGCATGGCTGGAACAGGATTAATCTATTTTCATAATGACCGAGCACAGAGGTTAGTCAAATGAGTGTAATAAATATTCCTGCCGAAATTAATTTGGCATGCAAACCAGGCTAATTTAATGTGTAAAAAATAACGGTAGTTGTGAAAAAGGGGTAAAGTTAGCTTTTGTTTGTGTAAGAAAGATAGGCCATGTAATCAAGCTAGCGAAATGGCCCTAGATTTTAGCACACAGGGTAAGTATTGAAACTTGTAGGTAGAGATTGTACAGTCATAACGGACTGTAGGCCTATATTTCTACACAAACCTTAGCGCATAAGAAAAAATCTCTGACACAAATGTTTCCCGGCTGAAATAATGCATTTGGTTAATATATGATTTACGCCTAGGTAGGCACCTTGTTTTGCTTCTTTTTTTCTTTTCTTTTTTGCGGTTGGATATTAGTTTGCATGGCAAGACGGGCCTGCGCGGCTGACTGCATGACGTCCTAGGGGCATCAATGGGCATACCATTCTGACATTTAGGCTTAAATTTTTTCAACAAAATCGTATAGTATAGGATGACTCTAAACCACAACCTTGACAGGAATTTATAAGCATTTCAAAAGGGCATGTTGCAGCTGACCATTGACTTTAATTGACCTGCACCTGTCAGGGCTTGATGAAACAGTAGGGGCATGTAATGACACATGGACAACATTCACATGGTAAACTTAATTGATGATCTACACCAACATATAAACACATACTACAATCCAAGTGTCTAACATGACACTCATATAGTTAAAGTATTCTATTTTTTAAGGGGTAGGAGGCATCAAAGGATTTGACATCTGAGAGTTTGAATTATAATCATTTTTGTTGATTTATGTTGTTGACATTCGTAGTCAATGACAATTGTGTGGGTGAGTCAAACAAAAGTATCTGATCTTATCAGACTAAACAAATACAATGCAATTGTTCAAGGTCAACTGATAATGTTCAGTCAAGTACAATGTGATCTTATCTTGGGCTAAATGGGACGATGTTGTGAACACATTGTCTGAAAATGTAGTTGGAGATAATTGTATCAAAAGTTTGGAATGCCCTATTCACACTTCAACAACTTCATGTACCTACATGTATAGCCTGAAAATAATGCATTTTCATGAACAAAAGTTGCTCAACTTTCATATCAGGAACATTCAAAGAAGAAAGGTGTATAATTATATATTGAATGGCATGGAAAACTGAAGTTTATAGACACATCATACAATATACCTACATAAAATAATATTATGCAGAATTTTGATTATAAACACACTTTGAATTCAATTCTCATTAAGATAACGGTTCGATATTATCTTTCATTTCTCACCTGTTGATAGCGATACCAGCACCTCACTGAATGGAGTAAAGTTGTGTATAAGATCATCCAGGATAAATGGCGATGTATACAAACTGCAGAAAAAAGAAGAAAAAAAGTAAAAAAACATGCTATTTGTTGTAGGACAAGTGGGTTTGGGGTTTTGTTTTTTTAACCATGACATCCAAAGATTAGGCCATTGATTTAAAGGGACTCCTCGTTAAAATCTGCATTACTATTAATGAGAGATGGTGCGATTTCCACCTGGTTGACTGTATAGGGAATATAAATCCATTACATTTTTTTTTGGGGGGGGGGGTAAAAAGTTTGAACTACTCAGAATATCTATTTCCTCAATACTGGTCATAAATGTGCACTTATGGGATAGAGTCATTAGACTTTACAACTCCATCATTTGTCAGATGTTTGACTGAAAAGTTTGTCATTATTTTCCCAATCATGTCACTGCCCTTTATAAAACAGAAGTGCCCTATTGAATGTAACTCCATTATGTGAAAACAAAAATACTACAATTAACATAATACAGGGTTCCAACTTTTTTTCCTACTTGCCCTTTGGGCAAGTGAAATTATCATTTTTAGATTTTTACTTGCCCGAATGAAAACTTTACTTGCCCGAAAATAAATTTTAAAAAAACCTAAAAAAATCATTTCTCATTAATTTCAACCAGTAGGCCTATAGCCTATTTATAACATTGGATGTTTTGAGGGGTTGGAAATGGTGTGATTCATGAATTTCAAGAGTCGTACATTGAACAAAAATAATGATAAACTTTAGTAGTTAACTGAATGAAAAATTGTAGATATATATATATATATTTTTTTTTTATTATTATTGGCAGGATTTTTGGACATGTTTAGCTCATTTCATGATCAAACTTTTAATTGCCCGACTGGGCAAGTTAATTTTAACAATTAGAGTTTTTACTTGCCCGACATGAAATTTTACTTGCCCCGGGCAAGCGGGCAAGTGCTAGTGTCAAACCCGTGCATAATACTATATATACCCTGTACTTCTAACACACAATGGCAGGTGCATGTACATTAATATTATTACCAAATGTTACAATATCTGTACGTGCAGTGCAGTCATTATCAGTTGTGCATGACTTCCATAATTGCCGGAAGTCAATGAATTGTTTATTCAGCATTGCATGGATAAATTGATGATGCCAGTCGAGAGCACATGGCAAAGTTCTGTCATTGAAATAACCTACAATAAATCCCCTCCCCAACCCCCCCCCCCCCACCCCCCCACCCAAATTAAAGCATTATCATTCATGAAAGTTCAGTCCATTTGGCTTTGTATAGCCTCTGACCCTGGTGTTGTTTTCACAGTTTTATACAGTCTGACTGACTACAGTTATTAATATCAATAATTGTCATCATTACCATCATCATCATCATCATTTTTATGATTCCATTGTCATCATCACTCATGACAGGTCTTTAAAAAAGCAAACTTACAATATTTTGATATCTCAGCCCCAATACAGTGATAAATTCTAGACGACCCATCAATATCATTATGACCTAATGGCAATGCTACTATATGTACATCATATAGAGTGTGATTAATTTGCTTTAGAGACAAGCAATTCATGATAGTTTATTTCTTTGATTTTATTGCATTTTCATTCACTTTGTATAGTACAGGAGAGAAATGTTGCTGTTATTTAGTTACAAAATGTGTGAAAATACAGCCACCACAACATATTCAACATATTTGTATACAGTATACTAGGCCCGGGAGTAATAATCGATTAATCGAATTAATCGATTAGCTTGCCGCCGTTCGGTAATCGAATACCACTTTGTACACTAATCGAATAATCGGCAGATCACGAATAGTGATTGTAATATTCGATTATCACAACATGACAGCAACCGGTGAATTTTGGTAACAAAGGGTGAGCTAACAATGGAAATAAACTATAAGATTACAAGGG
>JZLH01S0512213.1:0-14019 GCA_001188425.1 Eucidaris tribuloides
AAGAACTGAATAGAGTGACAGTATAATTCATCAATTATTCAAATTCACGAATGACTATGAAAACTAATCACTATGACTGGTAAGTCTCATATTACTTTCAATAATCTTACCTCAAAAGGCAGTGATAATCTATAAAGAAAATGCCTGACTGACAATGTACCGACAATGAACAATGCTTCCACAGCTCTTAAAAAAAAAACATCAAAAATTGATACAATTATAATAACAATACGTATTAAACTAAAATTAATCTTTTAAAGATAGCGAATCTCTTATTCCCAAAAATTATTTTAATAATTCAGTTTACCAATATCCGTTGAAAAAAATTTGTTAAACCCGTACATTGTATCGGCAGACTCCAGCAACATCAGGATTGACTCGAGCTGTAGCGACTACAGGCCTTACACGATATACAGTGTGTGGACTGAACATTATCAGTCAATTTTGACTGACATAGACAGTTAAACGATGTATAAGTTAGATATTTTTTAAATAACTTACCTCTACATTTGGTAACAAATCAACAACAATGAATATGAATATGAATATGACTCACCAAACCAAATTTCTCTCCACACTGTGTGACTTCGTACGCGATAAAACATGACATTAAAACAGCGGGAAAAAATCATTTTTCTTTCTGGCTTCAAAATCATTTTTTGTGAATTTCGGGGCTACTTTTTGAAACTTCCGGGGGCTCCATTTTCGGGGCACTTTCCACTTCGAATAATTAATTGTTTATGAAGATTTGACTCATGCACTTCCAGGATATTAAAGTTATTTGACATACTGTACACAGCAGGGGAAAAATTCATTTTTTGTTTAGGATCTTATTTTCCACTCAGTAATTTGAAGGGGGGGGGGGGGGCTACTTTGGGTTTTAACAATTGTGGGGAAGGGGGTACTTTTCACAGTAATTACCTAATTTGAAACACAATGAATATTTCATTTTAGTGATTGCCTTATAAAGCTAGTTATTCTATATGGTGTCAAAGTCAACTATTTTCAAAATTCCAGATAATAAATATAAAACAATACAACAAAAATCTAAAAACAAAATTACATATTTCATCAGAAAATTTGAATTGAGGAAGACTGCATAAACATCAGAAAATTCTGTCAAAGCAGTATTCCTTGGACTGTCTATAACTCAGGAGGGGGGGGAGAAAACCAAAACAAAGAAAAGAAGACAATCAACCACAAAATAAGATGGACAAAACAAGATAGAAGAGGAAACAATAAAGAAGAAAGAAAAAGAAATAAAGAGGAGTGGAAGGAGGAGCAGAAGAAAAAAAAAAAATGAAAAAAGAAGGGGGGAAAGAGGGAGTAGAAGAGGAGAGTTAGAGGAGAGAAAAAAAAGATGAGAAAAAAAGAAACACTTAGAAGGAAAGTAATCAGGAAAATATGAAGCTAAAATAATCGCTATAATATGATTCAGCAATGTAATTATAATACAGAAGGTTTAGTTTAGCTTTGTAGCCATCATTTAAAAAATGTAAAAAGACGTATAACAGCATACACATTTTCTGAGAATGTTTGACTCCCTAGCAGTGACTTTTGAACCCAGGCCCCTGCCCAGCTATGAAATGCAGACAAAGGAATGTCTGGCAGATTGCAGAGACGGTACACGAATCCCGGGATTATCTCCTATTGTATCTAGATACCATGCCTGGTGCGGCAGAGAAACATGACCAACATGCATAATAAGCGTAGTTGAACACTATCGTATCCTGAATAATAGTTTGGCAGTCAGACTAGTTCTTGTACTTCCCATGATCTGCTGGTTTTCATGGTGCAGGGTGTTGTTTTATTGCCTTTTGCTGAAAGTCGCGCAGCGATGTCACTAATCGGCGCTTTTACTGGATATTTGCCCCGTAAACCACTGATTTTCGAATTGCCAGGGCGCTTTTTCCTCGGGGCGAAATCGCCCCACCCCGTGTATTTTTCCCTATTAAAAGCTGTCCGTTCGTTCGTATGTTCGACTTCTTGACAACGCCTCAACGGAAATGACAGGAAGTACATCGATAGATCCAGATTCGGTCCCGAGAGAGTCGTCGTTAGCGCTCCATTTCGTACTTGTTTTACGTCGTTTCTACAGAACTCAGGAATTTTGGCTGTTTGCGTTTCGCCCGTTTTTATTATGCGGGAACATTTGAATTTGTCCAAGTTACCATGAACAATTCAGTGTTTGAATTTTTCATTTTAAAAATCACGTTCCCCCGATCGGGCATGAATGAACTTTGCTTGCCCGCCCATACCTCCCCCCCTCCGAGTCTCCTTACCCCTCCGTTTATAAAGATTGCCCCCGGGCAAGCGGCAACCGTTTGTCGCCTGTACATGTCTATACAAAATCATGATGAATAAGTACTCAACACAGTTTTAGACGATTATTTTTTGCTTTGCTTATAAGACTTTCGAGCATGTTTTGCTCATATGATGATCAAAAATTTTATGCCAATTGGCAAGTACCATCTTGCCACCAGTTTTTACTTGCCCCCATGAAATTTTCTGCCCCGGGCAAGCGGGCAAGTGCTAGTGTCGAGCCCTGCAGAAGGGTTCCTAAAGGTAGAAGGTCCAAGTTACTGTATGTATCCAGAAAATGGTTTAAAGTTTTTTTGGATTTTTTTATCCTCTGAAGAACTGTTTGTTATTGAAAAATATCTTTCTGTACTCTGTGTAGGCACAGGTAAATTAGGGGGTACAGGGGTTAATTCCCCCTCCCCCATCAAAATACATTATACTACATTCTAAAAAAAAAAAAATCAGTAGAGACCTGCATACATGTATCATGCAGCTCTTATCATTTGAGTTAGTTGTGCATGGATTGAAGCAAGATTGTACATTGCCTTCTGGAAATCACAATAGATCTACAGTACATTTAATAGTGATTATTTATACATGTAGTTTATTCTAATTACATCTTAGTGTTCCCATATTTAATGTTGGGTTCAGGTTATTGGTAAGCATGTAAGCATTCAGTTCTAAAGTAGGTTTGAAGCCATTTAATAAGTTTTACTATCTCTAAAAAACTGTTGGCAATTGAAAATAGATCTATCTATCTGTTAAGTCACAGTTGTACTGTGTGTAGGCACTGGCAAATTTAGGGTGGGTACAGGGGGTGATTCCTCCCTCCCCCATCAAAATAAAAAGGTTTTTGGGGCAAGACAGGAAAATTAATTTGGGGGCAAGGAAAGAAAGGAGTAACTATAATTACTATAATTACAATATTTACATGGGAAACAATGATTTTTATCCCACCCAAGCAAAACAGGCTCTAAGGCTGATTCAGCATTGGTGTACTTCGTTTTACTTACCTCTACCCCTCACCCCCTCACTCCCTAACCCTTCCGGCCCCTAACTAACCCCCTCACCTTTCTTACCCCTCACCCCCTCACCTTTCTTACCCCTCACCCCCTCACCTTTCTTACCCCACTCCCCCTAACCCTCTCAGTCTCTGCCCTTAACCCCCTTCACCCCCTCACCCTTCTTACCCCTCACCCCCTAACCCTCTTAGTCTCAGCCCCTAACCCCCTCACCCCATCACCTTCCTTATTCCTCACCCCTAACTCTCAGACTCAGCCCCTAACTCCCTCACCCCTCACCCTCAGTCCTTATCCCTCACCGCCTAACCCTCTCAGTCTTAGCCCCTAAACCCCTCACCCCTCACCCTCCCTACACCTGAGCACCCCCTATCCCCTCTGCAGAGAGTGATCTCTAGTCTGCCAGTTGGAATGTTTGTAATATATTTTTAACTTCTCCCGATCATGTCACTGCCCTTTAAGCTCAGTCGTCATAATCTATAAACCTTCAACTGTTTGACATACTGTATTGCTGATTCAGCTGTACACAATTCTGTAGTTTTGATTTGAAAAACTGCACATTTTGGTGCCAGCTAGTTTATTATTGTAATAACCGTAAACAAGTTGTACAGTAACAAATTCTTGCTAGAAGCAGCAGCATGTAGGCCTACATGTACATTGTATATTATGTGACCAGCCAGCTGCCCAAAGGTTTGTATATGTATTGCATTTGCATGTGCTACATTTACTTGTACATGTACTTATCAGTTACATGTATTGTTCTATTTTGTGATTGATCATCATGAAATATCTGAACAGAAGTCTCTTGTACCTTAATGCGTTCTTCTTTTGTTGCAAGTTATTTCGCGGGTTGTTGTTGTTGTTGTTTTTTTTTCAGTATATGCCAACAAATGTCAATAAAAATGAAACAGATTCAACAATTTCTCTAAATCAAAAAATCATATATTAGGGAATGATAACTATATTCATTTTACTTTTGTATGGTAGATTGGTCATTCATATCTGGTCTCTGGTAAATAGCATTGTGAAACATCAAAATTGTTTGGGGTCAACTTTTGAGTTTTCAAGGTATCGGACAAGTAATGTCACAGCAGACAACTCCCCTACAGGATGCCACCTCCAGGCAGAGGTCATCTCCACCGAAGGGTGGCTCCCTTGGAGGACATTCCCATGGAGGACAACTCCCCCAAGGACAACTCTCTAGGAGGACAACTTCCTCGAGGACAACTCCCTAAGAGGGCAACTTCCCCCCGAGGACAACTGCCCCCGGAGGCACAACTCCCCCAAGGTCAAATCAGACTTTGTAGACTGGAGTCTAGAAGCATTATTAAACTCCACTGGGAAACTTGTCCTCCTGGGAAGTTGTCCTCTGGAGAGTTGTACTCCAGGGGAGTTGTCCTCTGGGGGAGTTGTCCTTTGGGAAAGTTGTAAGGTGGGATTTGTCCTCCAGGAGTTTGCAATGTGCATGTTTGACTGAATGATTTGTTATACATTTTCCAGCAAATGTCATTAAGTAGCACAAACTACACAAACCTGGGCAAAAACAATTCTGACTTATGATAGATGAGAAGTAACCCCTGATCATTTATGAATGACCAATACATAAACTCCTCAAAAAAAGTTTTGGAAATCTGACTTTATCTAGTATTTTCTCCCTTCTTGTAGTAGCAATTAAGACATGCTTGGTACTGCAGAAAGATTGCTTTAATTTTTTAAAATAATACCTACTTGTTATGATTATTTCAGCAAGGAAAAGGCAAAAATGTGGATAAAGTGTAAATGAAAGCTGCAAAAATGACCGGTGGTCATGAAGAGTCCATAGGAACGTGTTGTTTTGTCTGAGTTATGTCTTTTGTTTCAACGTCAGGCATGAATGTCAGTTTCAAACGGAGCCCCTGTCACTTCATTTTGTTTATGACTTTTAAGACCGAATAGTTTGAGATCTGTTTTTTAAAAGCTCATACATGCTTTGCACACGTTTGTTTGAATCCACAAGTGTAGCTGTACAATGCACAATCGGCAAACGGACATATGGAAACTCACTCATAAACAGGGAAATAAGAAATTAGGCGCGATTTAGCGAACTTATGCATTTTGCCGAAGCCTCTAATGTCAGAGTCATGTGAAATGTGTAGTGGCAGGAGCTCCGTTTGGAAATTGACATTCATGGCTCCAGCTGAGAACAAAAGAACAAAAAGATATAACTCCATAAAACGACATGTTCTGTATTGACTCTTTTATGACCACCGGCCGATTTTGAGGCTTTTCAATTTACACTTTTCCCACATTTTCAAATACTGCCTTTCCCCCTATGAAATAATCATAACGGAATAGGGTATCATTTTAAAGAAAATTAAATAATCGTTCTGATGGTACAAGCTGATTGATTACTGCTACCAAAATGAAAAAATAATCCATCAAACTCAGATTTCCAAACTTTTTTTGAGGAGTTTAATATTCAATATCTTGGACCAGTATACTGTATTGGTAAGTAAAATGATCACATGTGGTGCTATCATTCCTTGATGTCATTTTTTGTGTTGGTCTTTTTTTGTTGAGAAATTTTGGATTGAATCTAGTTTTTATATTTTATTGCCTCACACTGTATGACAATCAAATTTGTCTAATTATAATGCAGATGTTGATCCCCTTCAAATGAAAGAACTTAGAAATGTAGCAGCCTACATGTTAAAGGGAAAGATCTGGGGAAAGATCAAGATAGGAAGTAGTCCACAATTTAGGACATATGCCTCCAGAATCTGTTTAAATCAGTACATTTCCTCTTTGTTGTATATTATCAAACGTGCTGCGACAGTAAAATTTTGTTGTGTAAAGCTGTGGGAGGTCAATTTCTATCAGGTCCAGAGATTAATTCAGTAGAATCAGTACTGGTAACTTTATTGTTCTTCTTCAAATAATCAATTTAAAGACAAATCCTTCCAGCTTGAATATAATTATATGCTCTATATTGGTACAGTGAAACCTGTCTACAGTGGCCACCCAAGGGAAACAAAAAATATGACCTTTATAGACAGGTGGCTGCTATAGACAGGTTTTCTACTACACATACTGCCTCCAGGGGAATTATTTGAATGACGACTATAGACAGGTTGGCTGCTATAGAGAGGTTCTTTAACACATGATTTGTCTTCTGGGGAATCATTTTTGTGGCCACTATAGACAGGTTGGCTGCTATATAGAGGTGGCCGCTAAGACGGGTTTGACTGTATATGTTTCAACTCATTTGGTTCTTTGAGGCACTGTTTACTTCTCGCAGTCATGTCAGTACCCTTTTAATACCTCTTTCTCTTTCTCTCCCTTTATTTTCATATCCTACTAGCTGTGAAGTCCAGCTCGAAACTGATCAGCCTCTTGCCCTGGTAAGAATGCAGCTCTGATGAGTGATGACATTGATTCTTACGACCCTCCGAACAGCTGATCATTCCAAGTGCATCATGCGCTGGCCACGCCAAGCTGAGGGAGGAGCAGTGAGAGCTGTAACAGCCATCTCATTCTGCTAATGAGGTAGTGTGATTATCCCTACAAATGAGTTGGTCTCTTCCATTAAGTTGACCACCACCTTTGTTGATCAACCTGCTGTGATGTACATGACTGTCACATGGCAATTTTAAAGAGAAACATTGATGATCTTTATGATGCAATAAGTGAGGGTACAAATATGGGACATCTTTGGGTCTTGGGTACGCCCTGACATTAACTGATTCATTAACAGCTTTAACCCGTTGAAGACGAGTGACGAGATATCTCGTCACAAGGTCTATGGGAAATGCGTGTTAAAGCGAAATCAAATCATCTCCAATGGGTTAAAGACAAAAATTTGTGTGGATTTGTGGTGAAAAAAAAAACTTTTTCTCCTGTTTTGTTTTTAGATCAACCAATATGATCTATTAACTCTTAACATGCTGAAGTAGCAAATGTGCACCACAAAATACAAAGTCCATAGCTGTAATTTCTGTGGCATGTTAAGAGTTAAATATCCTGAAAATCACATGCTGTAAAATGCTTTCAGTTTTTTTAAATTAATTGAAAAATAAAAATGTCAGGATCATCCATCATGATATCATACATGTAGGTAATGTGAGCAGATAATGTGCTCACTAATCATTTGAATATCCCAATCTAGAAATTTTGAGTGTGGAGAACTCCCCATTGGTTTTGTTGTATATAAATTGTCCAATTTCCTCTTGTTTGTTAACCCGTTGCCTCCAAGATTCTGAAAATCCCATAGAGTTAACACAGGACAGATCCGGTTCCCGTAGCCAACGGGTTAATTCAGTACGTACTGTAAATGTATGTAACTACAAAAATGATTCTGCGTGTTTTCTGAAAGAACTGGGTAACCTTCTCACCCAACATCTCAGAAAAATGAAAACTGGTGAAAATTTGTGTACAAAACCAGTGGGGAGTTCTTTGCACTCTCATCACAAAAAGTGGTAGAATTGCCAATATACATGTCAGAATCTTTCGTAATCAACTTTGGACTTTCATAGCCTCTCATAGGGGAAAGCCCCTACCATAGGGCTTTTTAGTTAACCGTAGGTTGTAGGGGTTTCCTAGTCTGCAGGCACAGACTTTATTTTGGCACTACAATTTCACAGCATATTGAGCCAAGACTAATCTTGTTGGCTAGGGCTTGTGTACGGAACAGCTATAACACAGGACCCATGGAAGTACTAGTCTGCCGCACAGATTGTTCAGACCCTGATTGGAGTAGCACGACGGACAAGGGTTTGTGCCTGCAAACAAGGGGTTTCCTATGGGGGAAATGACCTTCCGTAGGGGGAAAGTAGGATTTTTTGATGATTTGTAGGGGAAGTAGGGGGTTTTGACAATTTTCAGAAATATTTTTAAATCCTCGAAGGATTTCAAACAATGTCCATATACATTTGTCCGTTTTGTCCATTTTCGGCGAAGAAATCGTGATTAACCTATTGCACTTTATACTAAGGTTATTTTGTAGAGGAAAACATACCTTCGTAGGGAAAAAGTGGGTTATTCAGGCGCAGGGGAAAAGTGGTGTCCGTAGGGGAAAATACGCAGGTGGCATAGGGGGAAATTAAAATTTCGAGTGGCAGCCCTGCTCATAACTCTTGAATGGTTTAGCCAACTTTGCTCAAACTTCCATTAATGTCTTTATCTTATTGCCCAGTATTCTCTGTATGCTCTGAATACAGATCTTGTGTTGGCTTCATTCCCCTGTAAGTGAAAACTAAAATAAAATTAGAAATTGTTTTGGTAAATGATGGTTGGATAAAGATGTCATTTATCCTGTTGCATGTAGATCCTCTTTTGTTAAAGTTAGCCCCCTCCTTCCTCCCTCCACCCCATCTTCAACCTTTGACATTGACACCTTTCTTAAATCGTAGAGCTCTGTTGATTTCACTCGCACATGCGGGACATGCATGTCATTCGTCATGTTGTGGTGAGATTGTCCGGTGGTGCACGTGGGTAGCAAGTCACGTGTGAAGTTTGCGGGTAAACTTGGCAAAGACAATGGTATCCTCTGACCCAGATTTTATGATGGTCTCTGAAGGATTGACATACATGTGTATTGATTAACATGTAGTCTTGGTTCAAAGCTGTAAATATGTGTTCTGTTGGCTTTTAATTTCTGCACAGCTCGTACTAGTCCCTCTTCTCTTCGTCGAGAACCCAGTTGTACTAGCAGTACATCCTGGTTAGGGTTAGGGATTAAGATTTAAGATTATTTATGACTGTAGATCAAGAAATGATGTTAGGTTAGGGTTAGGATATTGGCGAGTAAACCAGCATATGGAGTTAGACCAATTAAGTCGGAATACCTTCTTGTAGGCCTACATTGCGAAATTTATTTAGAATGTTTTTTATCCGAACATTTTCTTCACATTCTCTCTCTAATTCTTCAATATATTGACTTTTTATAAATTTGATTTTAGTTTGTGCCATCAAAAAAGTACATGACTGTGGATATGACAGCAAAAAGGTCTTGATGTAGACTACGTGCATGGAAAACTTAAAAGAGGAAGAACAATCTGTCTCGGCATGCGTCTGTGAAGTGAAAGGTCACGTTCTGCTTGGTCGCCTCAAGTTTTATTAGCCTGATTAAGATTGCCTTTCTTCTGTTGTCGAGGCAAACACCCTGGAAGTTTAAATGTCAAGATCATTAAGGCTTGAGAACAATATTACACCATTGATAAACAGGAATGCAGATTTTAGATGAAAGCTGAAGTTCAGGTCCTGCAGTTTATTTTCAGGCCACATTTTAGGCCTTGTGTTGTACTTGCTACAAAGTAGCTCATTACAGGCAACATTATAGCCCTCTCACAAATTGCTTACTGGCCACCTGCCAATAGAAGCATAAATATAAATGGCAGACAGGTAGGATGAAATTCAGTGTGTTCATGTAGGAATGTGTTTACTAGACAAGCATTTGTTTGAGGCATTTTAATGTCTTTATGTATCACAGTTGGTTGTTGCTGAATCAGGCAAACTTTGTTGATGCCAGAACCAGTCCCAAAATAGCACTATGTTTTGAGATTTAAAAAAAAATGAATTAATAAACACCAGCATAATGGTTTTGAATGGAACCTAAAGAAAGAGAGTATAAAAATCAGTGTAATGTCTCGTTTTACTAATTTATATCATCATCTTCCAGAGTTCACGCAGTTCAGGGAATTTGAAGCAAAAAGTCAGGGAAATTAATATTCAAGATATTTTAAAGAATTATATGTTGATAAATTACTGTTGGTTGGGAGCTTTGTAGTACTGATGTATTTTACATGCTTTAAAATGTGAAAATGTTCATAGAAATTTAGTTTTCTGCTCTGGAAATTCAGGGAATTTTGAAAATGTTTTGTTTAATAACCCTGAAGTTTAAAGTTGGTATCATGGTTATATCTGCAAAAATATATTAAGTGTACTATTGCAACATGCATTAACTTATCAATAACCATTATTTTTCTATTGTCTGAAGACTATTAGATGGGTTCATGTCTGTGCTACTTTAAGAGCTCCACCGAAGTCACAGAAATGTGTGTCATCGTAGCATTAATGGGATAAAGCCAGCATGACAGCCATCATGATGCGGCCGCTCCGTAAACGCTTTGTGTGCTGTGTGCTACTGGGATCCTGCTTGGTACTGATTCTTTGTAAGTTTTTTTGTGTTTTTTTGTTTGTTTTGGTTGTTTACAACTATCTGTAGATTCTAAACAAAATACTTCATTATTGTTTGTTTCCCAATTCACCAATTTCACTTTGGCTAAATGACACAGAATGCACAGAAGTTATCGGTATTAAAATTATATATTAAACTTAAAGTATTGTACATGTAGAAATGAATGAATAAATGAATAAATGAATGAGTAAAAAATAAACAAATAAATAAATTATTTAATTAACAAATCAACAAATAAAGCCATTGTTACCAACCACGTTTTGTGATTGCAGCCCATATGGAAACTCCATGAAAATTTATAACAGTGTGAAATATGTACATTTACATAAATACAGTAAATTGAGTGGGGTTTTTGTGTGTTTGTTAGTGTACGTTTTGTGATGAAGGTTTAAACCTAACCCATTTGTTGGACTGATTTTAAATTAATCATTTACACTCCAAGTCAGAGGAAGAATCCTTTATCAAGTATTTCTGAAAACTTTGCACATTACTTGAGATATAATTGTGATATAATTAGTCATATAATTATATTTTTCATGCTTTTTATTCAATGAATGGCAAGGCCCTTGTGAAAAGCAGTTGTGTACAACTGACAAGGCGACCCTGATTAAATAACACAGCTAATATAAACACACCATTTGTGTCCCCCCCCCCCCAAGAAAAGAAAAAGAAAAAGAAAGGCAATGAAAAGTGAAATTCTGAAGGAGGTGGAGGAGGAGGAGGAAGAGAAGAAAAGGTGGTGGTGGTTTTAGAGGAGGAGTAGAAGTAGTAGTAGTAGTAGTAGTAGTAGTAGTAGTAGTAGTAGTAGTAGTAGTTATTAGTAGTAGTACTTTGTTCAGGTCGAAATTAAAAACACATCTGATGGAGAAGGCATTTTCAACATAGTTCTGAAATTGTTCTTATACCTTGTATCTTAATGTATGTTTAATGATCTTTAATTTTGGCTGTCATCAAGTTTTGTTTGATTTTCTGTATAATTGTAAAGCGCTTTGATATATATTTGTTATGAAAAGCGCTATACATGTATAAATAAAAGTTATTATTATTATTAGTAGTAGTAGTAATGTAGTAGTAGTAGTAGTAATAGTTGTAGAAGTATTAAACGTAGTAGTAGTAGTAGTAGAAGTAGTAGTAGTAGAAGAAGAAGAAGAAGACAAAGGATGGGGAGGATAAGAAGAAGAAGAAAATGACAATAAACGTAAACAGATAATTGAAAGTACAATATTACATTTATATGTTTTTTTTTCTCGTCCATTACAAGGGCTTTCACAAAAACAAGACAAAAGCGAGGATGGACCAGTAGTACTCGGAAAACAGCACGTCAGCGTCCTCTACCAGGGGAACAACCACCTGTCTCGACAGCATTCCAACTTCATCCTGGGGGAAGATGCGATCAAGGAGAGGGAGGAGGAGAAGGCAGGCGAGGAGATGGGCCTGGGAGCAAGACGCGAACAACATCCCAAAAATGGACCGCTATGGAGGTCACACCCCAAGGAAATCTAGGAGGAAGGGTCATCGGCAAGATGATGATGATGTTGACAGAGCAGGGAGAAGACGAAATGATGTTGGTGATGATGATGGTGATGGTGGGAGTGGTGGGGATGGGGTTAGGAGGAGTGGTAGGAAGAAGAGTAAAAAGAGAAAGACGGGGAGAGCAGAGAAGCATGGGATGAACACGAAAGATGCGGAGAGATGGATCCACGAGAGGGTGAAGATGGGATACTGTAATCCACCTGATAACGGGGTCACGGGGGAAGAAGGTGAGAAATGTTGTGTTTTGATTAGTGAGCACCTTATTATTTCGTCAGCAGTCATATTTCTCAATTTTCTCTTTCTCATATCTATACAACACTGCCAAATGTAAGTCTAAATCCAACTTTATATTCCCACCATTCATGCCAAGCCATTGCAGATATACATGACAGGGATGCTTAGGGTTTCTTCTTAAATGCAGTGTCTTTATTTTCACTCGACGTCAAAAATTGGAGGAGAAATCACAAAAGAGCTAGATGCATGTATTTTAGATTTTAATGGACAAGCTTTCCTCTGTGCAAACACCCCATAGGCGATACAACACTTCTGACCGCACGCATCATATGCAGTCAACCAAACTGTCGTATGTCTCAATTTATGCGCAAGGTCAATGTGCACAAATATGACAGTTGCTGAGTGCGTGTGTCATGCGCGAGGTCAACCAAACCGTCATATGTCCACGCGGCAGTACACTTTTTCAATGGGAAAAGCACAACATTTACAGAATTGATACGTCCTTTGATTAAAAACAAGGTAATATCTTGAAAGTAAGAGTTTTTATACCGTGGAACTTTCTCCCGATGTAGGATGAGACTTCTTCTGTCATTTTCCGCAGAAAACTCAAAATCGATATTTTGACCGTAGACTGACGTATACGATGAGTCGGATGATCGTCAATGATTTGGGTGATTCCAAAACCAGTTTATCTGGCACGAACACTATGGTTTTCGAGTTTACCTGTAAATAATCTTAAAGGGAGAAGGGACCAAAATCTCAATATTTGTCACCGATTGCTACAAACCTGATACACAATGATGCTAGTTACGAAACAGAAATAGCAAGAGACAACCTACCACCAGTGAATTGTTATTTTTGATTAAGTACTAATAATTAGTGGTCTTCTGGAACTCTGTTTGCCATACACAGTTCAAGATAAAGGGGCCTAATTAAAAGTGTGCGTATACCGTACGCATACCATAACCAGCCTGTGTACTCTGAAATATGCACGCTTAGTAACTGGCATGTTGAGAATTTTTACTTGTATTTTATACTTTATCGTGAGACAGGATCTCGCAAGAAGAATTCATAGCATATGACACTAAAAATTAACCAAAATCCACTCTATTTGTATATGTAGGGACAATATTCAAGGATAATTTTTGTGGGTTATGTCATTCTATGTGTCCTTCACACAAATATGAAGGTGAGGGTTTTTTTTTTGGGGGGGGGTCTCTTCTTCCCTGTTGGTTAAGTAGTCACTTTAAATGTGGTTTATATTTATCAGATCTTCAAAACATCATTTTGTAAAAAGATATTATTAAAAGAAAACCAACATCACTTGATATTTTCTCCACGTATGTTAATCTGCGTTTTTATAAAGTTCCCTATTTTATTCCATTTTGACTTATTGATAAGATTTCTTGTTTTGTATTTCAGGTAAATTCAAGCCAGGATACAAACTGAAGGCAGTTCACGTGATAGTGCGCCATGGTGACCGCACCCCAATGTTTGACTTCACTAACATTCCGGCTGTTTCGTGGCACCCGCGGTGGAACTGTGACTTGAGCGAGGGCACCAGGACACTGAAATCCACCATTCTTAGAGAATTTGTGCAATCTCTTCAGACTGATCTCAACTCACAAGATGGCAAGGGAATAGCCATGTCACACCATTTTAGGAACATCCCACTTCATGGTTCCGTAAAATGTCAGAAGTCGCAGCTCACTCCAATTGGATGGTTACAACACATACAGCTCGGGAGATTTCTCAAAA
>JZLH01S0512295.1:26360-36849 GCA_001188425.1 Eucidaris tribuloides
TATCATTTTAAAGAAAATTAAATAATCTTTCCAATGATACCAAGCTTGCATTGATTATTTCTACGAAACGGGAGATATGGTGCACTTTTCCACGGAATGGTTGTTAAGATTAAAGTATAAATGTAAATATCGATGTATGGATCTATCCATCTATCTATCTATCTATCTATCTATCTATCTATCTATCTATCTATCTATCTATCCATCTATCTGTGAATCTATCTATCTATCTATCTATCTATCTATCTATCTGTCTATATGGTGACACGATATTTGCTCCGGCGACAATTGATGGTACTCTATCTATTTTCAGTCTGCCACCGGGTCTGGAGAACATTTTCGGCGGAGTGGTGGGGCTAACCAACGAACAGATGATTCGAATCAACGGATACCCGAACGTCTACTGGGGGTGGGGCGGGGAGGATGATGAACTCAGGCTACGTATCACGGACCAGGGGCTCCAAATATCACGTCCACACACTAACGGTTACTATCGGAACCTAAACCACACCAAACATGGGAAGAAGAACGACTGCTCAGAAAGGTAAATGCGTTTCTTGAAATATAATTTACTTTTATCTCACTGTGATTAATCAAATCAATATTGGTATAGCAATGTGAAGGTATTGTTTAGCTACATTACCATACATGCTGTCAATTTCTCGGTGGTGTAAAGAATAACGCGCTGAAATCTTTCACTTTAAAATCATAAATAAGTGTTTTAAAACGTGAAAAATCTAAGAGTGCCCAGTTTTACTATACACATTTACTGCATTGTTAAACTGTATTGTTAGAATATGTTTGATGATCGACGCTATATTTGTCCATAGATATCTTGATATTGACAACATGGTTTACAAAACATTTGTATTCTTGGCTGCCTATTGATTTGTCCATTTTAATTGATAATACAACCCGAACATGAAAGTTTGATTATTAGGGGGTCGTATCGAGTGGCCCCATTGTCAATAAAAGTAATATCACAAGCTAGTATTTGAATCGGGTAAAAAATCACCGACATATTTACATTTTTCCCCTTCCTCCTCCTATTCAAAATTTGTCGAGCTTATTGGAAATGGATCTATTCCTACAATGGTTTAATATTTGTAACCTTTACTAAACTTGACTGAATCATCAAAAATGATTAAGAATTTTGCCATCTGGACTTCAAATCATCGTAAGAAAGCGCCAACTTTTTCTCATACATCTAAAATGAGTTGGATGAGAAAAATAGAGCCATGAAAGACACGTAGATGATAGCTGCATAGCACGAGCGCTATCGTTACCGCATAATCTTGGATGATAGTTTTAATATTGTTGTTTTTCTTTGTCTTCTCAATCTTAACCTTTCTCCTCATCTCCTTCGTCTTCCCCGCTTTCCCCACTTTTCCCCTTCTTCTCCTTCTTCTTCTTCTTCTTCTTCTTTTTCCTCTTCTTCTTCTTCTTCTTCTTCTTCTTCTTCTTCTTCTTCTTCTTGTTCCTCTTGTTCCTCTTGTTCCTCTTCCCCTTCTTCTTCTTTGTCTTCTTCTTCTTCTTCTTCGTCATCCTTTTCTTCATCGCCTTCTTCCAGATTAATTTTAAATGTGAATGATTTTGTCGTTTGTAGGTTCTGTTTGCTGGACAGGTATCAAGCCCGATTAAGTACGGATGGACTTATCAATTTGGAATATCCAGGCCCAGAAATAGCAATCGAACCCCTTTACACTAAAATTGCCGTAAATATATCAAAGCTTACATGGCAGAAGGCGTGGGGACCAGTTTGCCGTCCTGAACTGAAGATGGATAAATATAAGTGGAACGCCAAAACTTCGCTCCCGCGAAAGATATTACTTGTCTTACTATGGGTGTTTAGAATACTGACTGGGAGGTGATGATCAAGTAAATGCATGATTTTGTCTTACCTTTCCATTTTAAAGTTCCGTTTCGGAAGTACAATTTTACCACCTTAAGTATCATTTTGGAACACGATAATATAGCTTGTTTTTATCAGGGTTAAAGGCAAAGTTCACCCTGACGCCAAGTTGGTTTTGATTAAAGTATAAATATGAGAGAAACATACTAATGAAAGTTTGGCGAAAATCCACCAAAAAATAACAGAGTTATGGAATTTTAAAGTTTTAAATTTGTGACGTCACATGCGAGCAGCTCCCCATGCATATATTATGTAATATAAATTCCATAAAAGTGCGTTTTTTTCAGAAATTTGAAAATAATTTTACTTGTGTATTCAATATATCATCAGAAACATTATTTCATACATGCAACTATGAAAAAAAAATCGCATTCAATTATCATGAAGTATTAAAAAATTGCAATTTATGGAATTTATATTTCATGACATATGGGGAGCTGCTCGCATGTGACGTCACAGATTGAAAACTTTAAAACTTCATAACTCTGTTATTCTTTGGTGGATTTTCGCCAAACTTTCATTAATATGTTTCTCTCATTGTTCTGCTTTTATTAAAACCAACTTGATGTCAGGGTGAACCTCGCCTTTAATATTGATCAATGTTCATTAAAGAAATTTCATTGTTTACGGGCTGAAAACGAAAAAAAACCCTGAAATATACTGAGTTATTAATACAATATGGACCATTTATCTCTCAACAATATATGAAGAGCTTAGTTCCAAAAGACGCTAAATCCAGTTTTCACCAAAGATGAGTTATAACGTCAACAAATTTGCCAACTACTGATCTAGTTTTAGAATAAAAATTCCAATTAAGTACGAATTATCTCTGGTTTAATTTCCATAGACCAGTGTAAAAACTCAGGCAAAGAAATGCATTTTTCTCCAAAGTTACTAACGTGAATTTAGCGCCTTTTGGAACTCGGCTCTTCATATAAGATCCGTTAATGTTTTTCACTTGCACACATCGCCCCCCCCCCCGGAAAACCTAGCTGGCTACGGGTCGTGGGTGTGTGTGTGTGTGGGGGGGGGGGGGCTACGGTTTGAAGGTTACCAACCCCAGTTGCAACTAGCATGTCAATTTGACCTCATTTGACCTTTGACCTACAGACATGGCATTTGATGCCCAAATAACATTGGGGTTACAAACAGGCTTATAGTGAAGAGATACCAACCCCAAAATATACTTATGTAAATTCCGCCATTTGACCTCATTTGACCTTTGGCCGTAGTACACGACCTTTGATCCCCAAATAACGATAAGGTTACTGTAAGGTATAATCTATCATCCAAATTTGTTTACAAAACAGGCAAATTTCACACGCCTCCAATTGCACAAGCAAGCACGGGCACCACGCGTCTGTCACATCTTCTCTTTGCAGCATTTTGGTCTTACTGTAGTGATTTACCATTTTATGTGTTTTATTTAGCCCAATCCTGCTCTTTCCTAACCTCTGCGAATCAAATTACTCATATATTCTGGTCATGTTTCTGTTCAAACCAAGCTTATAGCGGCCTTCTTTTGCACTTAGAATACGCAATTATCATGTACCGACCCTGGTCGTGTAAACTATATTATTTCATTAATTTGTCTATGTAATGTATATGGAAAATGTATGCACTTTTGTATTATTTTAATTATTATGTGTAATATTTACGCGTATAATGTCGTAAATTTGTTATATGTTATTCTTTCAACTATATTGAAACTCAAAATTAAAACCTTTTTAATCAATCAATCAATCAATCAATCAATCAATCAATCAATCAATCAATCAATCAATCAATCAATCAATCAATCAATCTTAGACTAATGGTTTTATAAGCGTTACGGATGGATGACAGACGGACGTCGCTAAGGAACCAAATAGTAGCTCGCTATACCTCCGTTAGTGGAGCAGATAACCATGAGAATCGTTCAGTTGATGATACAAGCATGAAATTTGGCACAATTGTAGAGTTAAGGTCGCTCTTTCAGAAAAAGATCCTGGCCGCTAAAGATTCCAAGATGGCTGCCAGATGACATTATTATGAGATAATTGCCAGGTTTTTTTGTTGGATGTGTGTCAAAATTGAGTAAAATTTCAATTTTAAACTGGAGTGGTAGATGTCTCATAGGAAGCTGGAGGTTACCAAAAGGTCAAAGGTCAGAGGCAGGGGTCAATGACCTTTCTGAGCCCAATGTTGTTGTTTTTTTTAGCAAGTTTCTATTATTTCCCTTATCTTTGCCCATATTTGCACAATTGTGACCAAACTTGGGTGGTAGATGTCTCATAAGAATCTGAAGGTCACCAAATGGTCAAAGGTTACCGGTAGGGGTCAAAGACGATTTTGATCTCAGGTTAAATTTTTTGAACAAGTTTCTATTATTGCCCATAACTTTGCTCCCATTTGCACAATTGTGACCAAACTTGGGTGGTAGATGTCTCATATAAAGCTAAGGTCGCCGAAAGGCCAAATGTCACTGGCAGGGGTCAACCACCTTTTTGAGCCCAATGTTAATTTTGGGGCAAGTTTCTATTATGTCCATAACTTTGCACCCATTTGCACAATTGTGACCAAATTTGGGTGGTAGATGTCTCATAAGTAACTGAAGGTCACCGAAAGGTCAAAGGTCACTGGCAGGGGTCAACGACGTTTTTTAGTCCAATGTTATTTTTAGGGGCAAGTTTTTATTATATCCCATAACGTTGTCCCCATTGTGACCAAACCTGGGTGGTAGATGTCTCATAGAGAGCTGATATTGCCGAAAGGTCACTGGCAGGGGTCAACAACCTTTATGAGCCCAAAGTTAAGTTTTTAAAGCAAGTTTCTATATGTCCCATAAAAAGAAAAAAAGATCCTGGCCACGAAAAATTCGAAGATGGCGGTCATTTTCAAAGATGGCTGCCAGGTGACCACATCATAATGAGATATTTGCCAAGATTTTGTTGAATGTGGGTCAAAATTGGCTTAAATTTCAAGATTTTTGGACGTTTTACCTTGCCGACAGTGAAAAGGATTTAACAGAAACAAATCGGATATGGCTGCCTTTTTCCAAGATGGCCGCCAAATACCCATGTCATGCAAACTACACATATCGTCATCGACATGTCGAGATCTTTGATTGATCCAACCACTTCTGTGTTTTTAGCCACTATGATTCTGAAAAGTATATGTAAACACGGGAATTATTTTCTGTTAACCCTTTATTCAACAAAAGTAAAAATAAAAACTGAACAAAGTAACAGTATTTCCCCCAAATAATCTTTTAATAATCTCCAAACTTTCCAAATGACATAGCATAGAGCTGAATAAAATGTATACTCCAGGAGTCTAGGTGATCCAAAAATATATTTAAAACAATCATTTTACCCCCGCCGTCCATGTGTCTACATTCTTCAACCTTGAACATAATTTAATCGGTCCGCTACATGAAATAAAAATCAAGATTTAACACTGATGTAATTAACATATTAAATCCCTTCCCCCAATTTTCTTGAACCTGAGACAACCTCTCTACGTTTCCTGAACTCGGAAAATCAATGTCAAATTCAGGTAATTTGTTTTCTCCTTTTGAATAAAAAACTTCAACAGGTATCACACTATGAAAAAAAAAAGCTCTAGTATAAGAACTATGATGAGTGTTTCACCCATCCACTATTCACCCTGCATCCTCATTCCTTATCAACGTAACTGATATAAACAAGGCCTATCATCCAAACTTTATATTCCAACTCAAAAGTAATAACTAAAACGTCATTCTAATCTTAACCCCACTGTCCGAATTGAATGCTAAACTACCCTTTTACCATCCATTGATCAACATTTACCTTGGGTGCCTGACAAATTTAATCACAGGAGCAGTTGCAGAGTGGAGTGTAGCGTAGTCCATTCTTCACACATCTGCATCTTCTGCATCATTCCTTTTAACCATTAGGAAAACTCTTGGCTTCCTCAACCCGCCCATAACAATAAAACTACCCGTGTTTTTCAATCCCCGAATTTTAATTCTTACCATCTGGGCTTCCTTTCTTGCTGTAAATTACTGGTACTGTTCACCCTTAACCCAATCCTTGATCTTACGTAATAACATTGACTAATAAATTGTCTGACTTAGGCAAATTTAATCTCTACTAGCGTGGACCATTTTTACTAAAGAGGTCACTTTTCTGTTATCTTGACACGTAAATTAAGCTTTGTACAAAATAAATTGACCCAGAAATACAGAAATCAATTTTCTGAAAACAGCACGAGACCAGACAAAACATTTTTTCAGATACAGGCACATATAAGTAGCATGGGCAGCTACGTTGTCACTACGGTAAACAAGGAACAATTAGGTAATCGCAAAAAATGTGTCTCGCCCAGTTTCGCATACATACAAACTTGCTCAAAAATGTAACACTGGGCTCAGAAGGTTTTTGCCCCCTGCCAGTGACCTTTGACCTATTGGTGGCCTCCAGCTTCGTATGAGACATCTACCACCCAAGTTCGGTCACAACTGGGAGAAAGGGGGCAAAGATAAGGACATAATGGAAACTTGCTCAAAAAAAAATTGGGCTGAAAAAGGTCGTTGACCCTTGCCAGCGATCTTTGAACTTTTGGTGACATTCAGGTCCCTATGAGACATCTGCCATCCAACTTTGGTCACAATTATGCAAATGAGGGCAAAGTTATGGACCATAATAGAAACTTGCTCAAAAACTCAACATTGGGCTCAAAAAGGTCATTGACCCCACAGTGACCTTTGACCATTTGGTGACCTTCAGCTCCCTATGAGACATCTACCACTCAAATTTGGTCACAATTGTGCAATTGGGGCAACATGATTGAAACTTGCTCAAACACCTAACATTGAACTAAAAAAGGTCATTGACCCCTGCCTATGACCTTTGACCTTTTGGAGACCTTTTGCTTCCCACGAGACATCTACCCCCAAGTTCAAAATTGAAATTTTACACAATTTTGACCCACATCCGACAAAAACTTGGCAAATATCCCATAATTATGTTGTCACCTGGCAGCCATCTTGGAAAATGGCCGCCATCTTGGATTTTTTTTCGTGGCCAGGATCTTTTCCTGAAAGAGTGACCTTTACTCTATATTTGCACCAAATTTCACACTTGTATCATCAACTGAACGATTATGGCTCAAAATCGCTTTTATCTGCTCCACGACTTGAGTGTTAGTGGTGTGGTGAGCACTCAGCTCGTCTACCATTGATTTCCAAATTCAAAAGGAGTGCATTGTCATACCCACACACCGAGGGTTTTTATGTCATCCTTGGTAATCACCGATCTTTCTTTCCAGTCTATCTTTTTTATATTTCTCATTTTTTTAATGAGTTGATGTGGTAATGACTGAGACTCGTTTTCTTTTTAGTTGCGGATCTTTCCAATTCTCTTTAGTTTGATATGCGTTGTGTGTAAATATTGTTGTTGGCCTCTCAAATCTCAGTTTCTCCGACATTGATCTTAGCAACTGAGCTACATTTCCATGGCTTGTATAAAACCCTTGGTACGGAGTAGGTAAACGTCCAATAGGGCAATGAAATACGTTACCAGATGTTAAGTAAACTGGTCTGCAAACATCATGATTTAGCATGTTGCCAATAAAAATATTTGTAGCAACTGTTTCTATGAGTATGTTACAATTACGATGCTCCAGAGTGTGTTGGTATTGAAGAGTGAAGCTGCCAGTATTGAAATTACATTGAAAATCGTTCCGGGGTGAAAGTGGGTCTGCACGGTATCTTGCATGTGGTTGCCTATTGCGAAAATATGTTACTTGAGCAACCGCTTGCCTAAGCTGATCTACACAGTTTGCGTTGGCTCCCCTCTGAAAAATGTTTTAGACATGATGTGGAAGTGACATTGTTGTGCCAATTTCATGCTTTTATCATCATCCTAACAATTTTTCTCACCGATTCCTAGCGTATATCAGTCTTTACATGTTGTACGAACATAAGAGGTTGTAACCATGTCATGGTTGAGTGCTCACACGTTATAAATAAAGCAGAAAATTCCATTATTTACCATTTTGGGGGCAAAAGAGATGACTCCTTTGACTTTTGAAAAGTGATAATTTTACCTATAATGCAAGCTCGTTCATGCGTGATTTGATGGATCAATCACATTTTCACAGAGAAGTTAGTCAATGAGTGTAGGAACACTCTGGCCAAATCATTTTGCACAAACTTGTTTAATCAAAAATTTATGGTATGTTGAAACATGGGGTAGTTACTTTTTGTTGTTGTGTTTATTTCACGTAAAACATTTACGACAGATAACTAAAGTCCACCGCCGAAATCCAAAGCAATCAAGCAATAACCCGGAAGTGGTTATTGTAGGTTCCGGTGTTACGGGCACAGCAATGGCGACTGTGCTGGCACGTGACGGCCGTAAGGTCACGGTCATCGAAAGAGACATGGGAGAGCCAGATACGATCGCTGGAGAATCTCTGCAGGCCGGAGGAATCGCCGCATTGGACGACCTGGGGTTATCCGGTAAGTATGAATTCGAGTCTAATGAATATTCATGTCTTGTTATATTCGAGGTGTGAAATGCATATTGGTTACACCAGGGGCGCAAATCCATTTTTAAATGTAGTGGGGGGGGGGGGGGACATCACATGCAGGCATGCACCTACGCAGGATTTTGCCAAGGGGGTGTTCATTCGCGGCCAAATCCCAGGTCCAAAATTTTTCCCGGTCATGCCAGCCGCCGAAGACTCGCTCAGCAGGGGGGGGGGGGGGGGTATGACGATTTTTTTTCAGACTTAAGCACACATGTAAATTCGTGGGGGGGGGGGTACATTTGATATTGTGTCCCCCACCTTCAAAATCGTGGAGGTGACATGTCCCCCTGGATTTGCGCCCCTGGGTTATACGTCATTGAAACAGACCGAGTCATCACAGATTATTGTTGTAATTATTTAGTTTATTCAAAATAACAGAAAGAGCATGGGTACAATTATAATCGGTATCTTTTCCAGGATAGACAGGACGATTTCAATAGATTTACAATTTTAAAACGCATTATGATCCGTACCAATGACATATGGAGTAAGTACTGAGTGAAGATAATTCGATTGTGTGATTGCTTCTATTTTCTGAGCACGGTAAGATATAAAAAGCTCTAAAATATGGCATAATTAAGTTGGCCGTAGTGAATTAAGAGAGTTGGAAATGGGGAGAGTGGATAGGAGACTGCTCAGAGCTCGTTGAACGCAGTTTCTTCAAATTATGAGTTCCAAAAAATATGAAAAGTTTTTAAATACATGCGTAATACAACGATGTGCTTAAGAGGGAAAAACGATCAGAAAAAAAACCGAAAAAAGGACTATACTGTACATCTTGACACTTTACTTTGAATACTTGATCTCTAAGGCTAAAAGTTGAAGGAATTCACTTCAATTTATACAGAGCAATGTGTTTGTGCAAAATCGTTATGTCAGATTGTGCTACCGGTCTCGAAGAGACCAACATGGAAGGGTTCATCGTTTACGACCCAAAGACAAAACAACCGCATGATCTCCAATATCCAAAGGGAGATCGTGGTCAACGGCTTTATACTCGACAATTTAATCACGGCCGATTCGTCATGAAGATGCGAAAAGCCGCCCTGGCCGAGAAAAAGTATGTAACAAATCTCTTATTTTATATGTATTCATTTAGGATCCAGAATAATTTAACTCCAAAATACCTGAAAACATTGTCTGTCACTCGCGTTGCCCCATACAATACACACCATACCGCAAACAGTTGTTTATAATATACACCTTATCTCAGGACTGAATTCAAAAGACGCTTTGTTTCTTTCTCGGCAAATTACCCAACTCTGTACAAAACTGCAAATCTCTCCAATCTTTTGACAAACAGTGTCGCAAGTTTAACTTTATTTTGTAGACATTAATTGATCAGTATTTTGTCTTCTTGTTTTTTTCTCACATAAACCCCCAGCGCCCCCTACTCCCTGCAGTGACTTATATAACATTCCTTATAATTTCATTTTTTTCTAAACACTTGTACTTTTGAATCTTTTCCTGTAGTCCAGTCAATGTAGCGTATATAAGGGGGTAACCCACCACTAATTGCAAAAGAATTGTTTCAACCGCCATGACTATCAGTAAGGTCTCCTAATCACCATACTAAAAATCCCCTCAAATCCAAGCATGGGAAAGTGGTCTAATTTGCATAATATGCAAATTAGCTTTCACAGTACAAGAAAATTGATATTTTTACCAAAATGTGCAGCCTTAAAAGATTTTTTGGGTCAAAACACATCTTTTTAACATCTAAGAATACAATAGACATATTAATAAGTAAACAATTGTAGTTTAATTAACACAATATGCAAATTATTTTCAATCTTAAAGGAAAATTATGTTTTTACATTTACTTTGCATGTAGCCACCGGATTAAAACCGGAAATGTGTTTAAAGTCATGTTCACAATATCAACGAACTCAATGGATACATTAGAGTGATATTCATTGCAATATTCCATATTCATTGTAATGTTAATTCCTTTATAGTTTATATAAATCATAATATTGTGAACGTACATGAATTACAAACTGGAATTTGCTTTTTTGT
>JZLH01S0512295.1:61088-80959 GCA_001188425.1 Eucidaris tribuloides
AAAACCATTATGAGAACAGAAGCAGTCATGAATTGGAGATCTCTATCTTGTTAAAAATCAGTTCCCTTGTACATGTATACATTTGTGATTGGTGTTTTGAAAAGTGTGTCTGTATGATTGTATCACATTTAAAAAGTTATGGATCTTAATTCTGTGTCAACAGCAGCTGTGCATGACAAATAATATGAGAATTAAAATCTCATGAGATTTAATACAATGATTTTTTTTTATACTAATATTCATTTATGTGGTATCTTCAGGACTTTATGTGTGTGTTTGTGTATGTGTATATGTGTGTGTGTGTGTGTGTGTGTGTGTGTTGTGTGTGTGTATATATAGTAGTTGTGTGTGTGTAGTGTGTGTGTGTGTGTGTGTGTGTGTGTGTGTGTGTGTGTGTGTGTGTGTGTGTGTGTGTGTGTGTGTGTGTGTGTGTGTGTGTGTGTGTGTGTGTGTGTGTGTGTGTGTGTGTGTGTGTGTGTGTGTGTGTGCGCGCGCGCGTTGGTAGACCAGCCTTCGTACATCATCACAGTTATGCAATTATGGACGACGCAGTGATCACCACTGCATAGTGATGCGAATTGTATTCAAGAAAGTCGACAGAAACATGATGATCACGAATGCGACGTGACTCAACCATTTATCACGAAACCATTATAAGTCAAACAATAATTTAAATGTCCGTACTGATACTTGGTGACATTATACATTTAATGGAATTATGAATCATTGGAAGTAAACGAAACACGGTACAATTAATAGAAATATGGTCCATTGATAAATTATAAGGAAATTGAGTAAATAATTTGAGGTATTTTACTCTTAGTTCATGTCACAATAATGCTGAAACAAATTGCATGTTTCTTTTGTAATTTTCACATGCTGTATACGTCAAATGTCAAATGTATATACGGTATGTCAAATGTGAGCATAACGAATTTCCTGACGGACAAAAAAATCTTATCTCATTCTCTGAATTTCACTGAACTTGAAAATTGATTCAATAAAGACATTTTCACCTGTTAAATTTTAAAAATTCTGAAAGTTAACTTCTGACACTGTATGTAGGCTATATCACGTTACTCAAATATGTAAAAATGGGGGAGGAATAACATTCAAGGCGTATATTTCTGTAGGAAATCTACCCTGTTGCTGCTCACTATTATTTTTAGCGAAGAAGTTTGAATGTATGTTTTTGAATATGTATACATTGTATTTTCATAGTTTTTTTCCGTGTATTGAGGGTTTTACGTAAATGATTAAAATTCCCCCATCCCGTGATCAATTATCACCTGCAATAGCAAAGAAAACTATAAGGGTGCGGGGTGTTGGTTAAAATTCAAAAGCAAATATTGGAATGTTAATATTTCTATAGGAAACCCAACCCGTTGTTTCTGGTTATTTGATGTTTTGAACGATGATGACCTTTTTTTATGTGCATAATTGTACAGTATGTAATATTTTTACCATTTTCTATCTAGTTCTTTCATTTAAAAAAATAAAAATTCCTTGTCATGTAAATACACAGACCGTTAAAGGAAGTTGGTGCATGTGATAGAATTCAACGACGATGTGGGAATGTTAATCTTGCCCACATTTTTGCTATTATCGTTGTTTGATGTTTAAACCATGAATCATCGTGGGTGCTGCTGTTTTCCTCGTCGGGGGGGGGGGGGGATTTGCAACAAATTTTGCACACTTTTGTATGTTCATTGTTTTCTATCTGATATACTTCAAGTAAACAAATAAAAATAAAAATAAAATAATAAGGGGGCGTGACAGAACTTAAAGTCGTATTTGGAAATGTTTATCTTACTCGGAAAATGACCTTGCTATTATTACTTATTTGATTTTTAAACAATGATAACGTTTGTTTGTTGTTACGTTGTTTGAATATGTTGTACGATGTAATTGTACGATGTATTGATGCCGTTTTCTATATGTATAGAATTATCATTTTTATCGTGCGAACAAATCTGATCTCCTTGTTTTTTTTTTAACATTTGGACAATGAATGAATTGAATTGAATTGAATAAAGGATGAAGACTTAATTTTTTTTTATCAAACCGCGCTCGAGATGATAGTTTTCGTATGTTATCTTTATTGTTTGCTAAATCTGTAACTGAAGTGTCAATGGTCAATCAATGGAAATTACGGCACTTGTAATCATTTTGCAATTGTTTCTCATTATTTTGAATAGCAAATCAATTGTACTAAAGAGCTTGGCTATCACCAATAATGTCGCATGTCTATTATACTGATCTTGAAAGGTACATGTAACTATTGTAAAGATAAGTAGCTTTATGGAATTGTATCAGATTCAGAAGTGGTTATGTATTCTCATTGTTTAAAAGCGAGAGACAATGATGTATCTGAATAATAAATTCCGAATAAATCATGATTAAAATGATTTTGAAAGTTGGCACAAAATACTACGTTTAGAATTTGACAACAGGACCAAAATGATTACATGAGAAAAAGGTTACACAATACAGAAAACATTAGCCTAGAATTTTATGAATATCATTTTAATTTGCTGAGGTGGTGGGTAATTTGCAGTCCATCCGCTGTGTGTAAGATATATACATGTATTATGGAACTAATATTGAGTGCTAGTTGCTTAGAAATTTCAAAAGATATTTTATTAAACCCGTAGAAAGAAGATATGTGTACAGAAGTTATGTTTGCTTTTATTATGGGATTCAGATATCATTGATAAATTTTCAAATGCTTTTTTGAGATGGGTATATTTGTGTTCGTTTGAATAATATTAATGTTTTATTATATCGCTTATTATTTCAATTAATGATTTTATTGTGTCATTTATAGTATGAATTTGAGTTACTCTCTGGACGGTTGATTTCTTTCCAGTGTAAAATACAGTTTCGTTTAAATATGGATTATATTTGTAAGCTTATTTTGATACAAAGTATTTTTTTGTTCAGCTGGGGCGTGAATATTTAACACGTATATATTATTGCAGTTTTTGTGGAATTTATTAATGGATTTTAAACTACATTTCGTTGTTTAAGTTGAAAAATGGTTTATATATATGGTAGATACTGATTATTTTAAGAAGTTTTCTGATGTTGCCTTCTTTTCGCTAAATACATCCAATTTGTTAGCTTACTTTTCTTTGAATTGTTATACATTCTCAATTGTTGGTTTTGTACACATTTATTATCATAGTTTGTATATCAATTTCTGAAAAATTCATTAAAAATGCAGTTTTGTAAGCATTAACCAATCATTTGAATGTATACGGTGATTTGTGGGATATATTATCTGTCGTTTTGAATTAATCTGTTTGTAATAGAAACTATGTATGTATAGTTTTGTGTCGATGGGCTTGGGCATATTTTAATTTTTCTTTTATAAGTGTAATGGCTATCACGCAAATTTAGTCAAAATAAGCATAACTATACCAAATACAGCAATTTTGATTTGTTCCTTTCTGCTCTGTCATAGCAGAGTCATTCTGTTCTGGTAAGTGCAAATCATATCACACATTCTTGTTATTTATGCTTTTTTAGGAACATGAAAATCTGTTATTAAGGGAAATCATAACACGTGTATATTATTTTTCTACTTCTTTTCGACTTTAGTCCTTGTAGTTTGTCATATCCGTCACGATTTAAGGTGGAAAATACTTAAAATTGATTTCTGAATAGGACTGGAAAAAATCTACCAGATTATGAATATGCAGAGTACAGTCCTCATATTGTTATCTTTTGGGTAAAATGAATTGGTATTTTAATCTTCCTTACAACTGAGTTCTTCACGAAATATTGAATTTTGGCAGAAATGGTGGCCGTGACATTATTTTACATCTACTTCCTGTATGACAATTTTTATGTCAGATTCAGAAACAACGGAATGTTTTTCAGTCTTTAGTTTAATTCAACATTTGAACTAAATTTTGCATTATTTTCCAAACCATAAACGTACAATGTGACGGATATGACTTATAGTGATGGATATGATCAATATTGCTTGTGGAATGACGTGAATAAAAATCAAGTTTCTCAAATTTTGAATTTCTGTTCCTGAGATGTGATTATTTGTAGTGCGCAATACTTTAATAGGTTTGAAGAGCAATCGTTTATGGGCATTTTAAAGTTTTCCATAAAATACTAATTGTAGTGCTGTGGATACGGCAGTCATTTTCGTCACCCCCCCCCAAAAAAAAATAATTTCCGTCACAAATGAATGCCATAGATGAGATATGCATTTTGTTGCAGTGTTTGTGAGGCGCAATAAGTGTATTAAAACTATAATGATATACGATAAATGAAAGAGAAATAATGATGTTAATATGCATCATTTGTTCATTGCTTGCACCCATATTATGTTGACCTTTTCGATAAAATATAAGATGTCAAGAACGTGACGGAAATGACTTTGACAGATATTAACAACAATACATGTATAAAGTAGAATCGTATAAAAATTCATTACCTGAAGCATATGTACAAATTTTGCATTATCATGAAAGTTTGCACAATTAAGAATCACCTCTATAATCACACATATAAATAATACATGTATTTAAGTGAGCGAAAACGAAAAAATTGTGGGAGGGAAAAAGGGGAGTAGGCTGGTTTGGGTATGGGGAGGTGGAACTCAAGTTTAGAAAATTAGCCGTTAAGAGCAGAAACAGGGTGCAAATTTCGATTTGCTTGCCAGGAGCGGATCTCCTCTGCCTCAGCGGGGGCCAGGTGAGGGGGAATCCCCCCCCCCGTTTACGCCCATTGGATGCCGTCGGGAATGAATTTCCCGGCCCGAATAAAATCGAAAAAACATTCCCATTCGAATTTAGAGACCAGAGTCGCGCCGTCGAATGATTTTCCGCCCGATTAAAACTGAAGAAAAATCATTCCCTTCCAGAATAAGACAGAGTAAGACACAAAATATGGAGGAGGCTGTCCGACACACGCACACGCCACTGCACACACACACACACACACACAACACACACACACACACACACACACACACACACACGACATACGCACACACACAGAGCACACACACACCGCGCACACACACACACACACACACACAAACAAACTGCACATTGGCACATTTAGTGTTTTGGGATTGCAAGTAAATTTAAGGAAGATGCTACATGTATTTATGCAAGATTTCAGAATTGGTACCAGTAGACGTGGATAATAGATTTTCCTACTTCGTAGATAAAGACTTCTTCAAACATACAATACCATACACCATCATTTCATTCACCTGTAAATTTTGAGGTAAAATTGGAGATAACTTGAATCACAACACCCCATTTTCATAACTGCAACTGTGGGAGGAAAAAGGGATAGCCTAGGTTTTGGGTATGGGAGGTGAACTCAAGAGTTAGAAATTAGCCGTTAAGAACAGAAACAGTGCAAATTTTCCGATTGCTTGCCAGGAGCGGATCTCCTCTGCCTCAGCGGGGGCCAGGTGAGTGGGAATTCGCCCCCCCCCCCGTTTACGCCCATTGGATGCCGTCGGAATCGAATTTCCCGGCCGCGAATAAAATCGAGAAAAATCATTCCCCTCGAATTTAGAGACAGAGTGCCGTCGGGAATGATTTTCCCGGCCCGAATAAAATCGAGAAAAATCATTCCCTTCCGAATTTAGAGACAGAGTGAAGACACAAAAGTATGGAGGGAGGCTGTCCGACACACGCACACGCACGTGCACACACACACACACACACACACACACACGCACATACGCACACACACAGGCACACACACACCGCGCACACACACACACACACACACACAAACAAACTGCACATTGGCACATTTAGGTTTTGGGATTGCAAGTAAATTTAAGGAAGATGCTACATGTATTTATGCAAGATTTCAGAATTGGTACCAGTAGACGTGGATAATAGATTTTCCTACTTCGTAGATAAAGACTTCTTCAAACATACAATACCATACACCATCATTTCATTCACCTGTAAATTTTGAGGTAAAATTGGAGATAACTTGAATCACAACACCCCATTTTCATAACTGCAACTGTGGGAGGAAAAAGGGATAGCCTAGGTTTTGGGTATGGGAGGTGAACTCAAGAGTTAGAAATTAGCCGTTAAGAGCAGAAACAGTGCAAATTTTCCGATTGCTTGCCAGGAGCGGATCTCCTCTGCCTCAGCGGGGGCCAGGTGAGTGGGAATTCGCCCCCCCCCCCGTTTACGCCCATTGGATGCCGTCGGAATCGAATTTCCCGGCCGCGAATAAAATCGAGAAAAATCATTCCCCTCGAATTTAGAGACAGAGTGAAGACACAAAAGTATGGAGGGAGGCTGTCCGACACACGCACACGCACGTGCACACACACACACACACACACACACACACACACACACACACACACACACACACACACGACACACTACGACACACACACGACACACACACGACGCGCACACACACACACACACACAACAAACAAACTGCACATTGGCACATTTAGGTGTTTGGGGATTGCAAGTAAATTTTAAGGAAAGATGCTACATGTATTTATGCAAGATTTCAGAATTTGGTACCAGTAGACGTGGATAATGAGATTTTCCTACTTCGTAGATAAAGACTTCTTCAAAACATACAATACCATACACCATCATTTTCATTCACCTGTAAATTTGAGGTAAAAATTGGAGATAACTTGAATCACAACACCCCAGTTTTCATAACTGCAACTGTGGGAGGGAAAAAGGGGAGTAGGCTGGTTTGGGTATGGGGAGGTGGAACTCAAGTTTAGAAAATTAGCCGTTAAGAGCAGAAACAGGGTGCAAATTTCGATTTGCTTGCCAGGAGCGGATCTCCTCTGAATCAGCGGGGGCCGGGTGAGGGGGAATCCCCCCCCCCCTTCCACGCCCATTGGATGCCGTCGGGAATGAATTTCCCGGCCCGAATAAAATCGAGAAAAATCATTCCCCTTCGAATTTAAAGACAGGGTGCCGTCGGGAATGATTTTCCCGGCCCGAATAAAATCGAGAAAAATCATTCCCCTCCGAATTTAGAGACAGAGTGAAGACACAAAAGTGTGGAGGGAGGCTGTCCGACACACGCACACGCACGCACACACACACACACACACACACGCGCGCGCGCACGCACACACACACACACACACACACACACACACACACACACACACGACACACACACGACACACACACGCGCACACACACACACACACACACACACACACACACACACACACACACACACACACACACACACACACACACAAACAAACTGCACATTGGCACATTTAGGTGTTTGGGGATTGCAAGTAAATTTTAAGGAAAGATGCTACATGTATTTATGCAAGATTTCAGAATTTGGTACCAGTAGACGTGGATAATGAGATTTTCCTACTTCGTAGATAAAGACTTCTTCAAAACATACAATACCATACACCATCATTTTCATTCACCTGTAAATTTGAGGTAAAATTGGAGATAACTTGAATCACAACACCCCAGTTTTCATAACTACAACACCTGCTTGTGAGAACACACCACCCATCTACCCAACATACAGACACACAGAAACAATACCATTACCCCTCCCAACAGTCACACAAGCATATACAAACAAAGTTACAAACACATTAGACTCTGATGCAGGATTTCTTGTTTGATATGATAATGAATTATGAATTGTTGTGTGATACATGTCTTGGATAAAAAACCCGCTTTAATTAGTTATGTTCACTATGTAATGAATTGAAAACATAATTTACCATTAATGTTTGCCCTGTGGTCTACACCCATTGGCGATATTTAGTATTTGTGAACACATAATGGAAAATTTATGAAGTTGCTCTCAGTGATACAAGTAGAGCCCTGACCAACACGCATATTGATTATTCCATCATCTGTTTATATGCATAACATGGAAGATATTTACTGGTATAATCCTACAGCATGAATGTTCAATTGTCCATCCTTCTGCACAAGCAGAAATCAAGGGGTTCAAATACATGGAGTAATAATGATACATAACAAGTTCATACACCTGTCAATTTTTAAGAGCTGTATGATGAAGTCTTAAAATGCCTTGGTTTCTTTGATCACTGTTATTGATTCTACCAAGTTAAAGAGGAAAAAAAGTGAAAAGGAATTTCAAGATCTGGAGAAGTAACATTTTTTTTGTATGAGATTAATTCATTGTTACGTTAAAGCATGAGTGAGAACAAAAAAAAAGTTTCTCAACATATGATGCAGAAATCAGTCATGTTTGGAAGATATATTGAGAATAGTTTCAGTTTTCCTATTGACAAATTTGTATTGGTTATGCATACTGCACATAAGTGTAAATTTGTCAACCTTTGCTCCACCACTATGCATGAGCAACTTATCAAAACATCACTATTCCTGACAACATGGGTAGGTGCATTGTTCAACAGATTTTCCCCATCAAAATTATAACCAATATGTGCTTCTCTGAGGTATGCAATCAAGGTTAACTTTTTGAATGACATACATGTAGACTGCTCTTTAAGTGCATATGTAATGATGAATTTAAAATAATGTGTAAAAGGATTTTTTTTTTTTTAGGGGGGGGGGTCATAATATGGGTTAAAACAGGTTCGTAATAAACTATTTACTCATATGTAGATATGAAGTTTGGTGACAAAAGCAATGATAGTTGAAGTTACTATTTTGAATTGACCCAAGTGCTCCTCACACAATTTTTCATTTGATTACCATTACTTGCCCTCGAGTAAAAAGTTTTATGCAAATATAGTTTTGTGATGCATTTACTCCCATTTACAACCATCATGACATCAAAACCCATCTTTCATTCATAAGATATATTGAGAATAGTTTCAGTTTTCCTATTGACAAATTTGTATTGGTTATGCATACTGCACATAAGTGTAAATTTGTCAACCTTTGCTCCACCACTATGCATGAGTAACTTATCAAAACATCACTATTCCTGACAACATGGGTAGGTGCATTGTTCAACAGATTTTCCCCATCAAAATTATAACCAATATGTGCTTCTCTGAGGTATGCAATCAAGGTTAACTTTTTGAATGACATACATGTAGACTGCTCTTTATAGTGGAGCAGATAACTGCACATTTTGGGTCGAATCGTTCAAATTGTGATACAAGCACCAAATTTTGCACAGGTCTTCCTTCAGGGGTGTCATATCAGAAAATAACGCGGGCCACGTGAAATTTTCAAAATGACGGGTCATGTGGGCCATTTTTCAAAATGGCCGCCTTGTGCACCCTACATTGAACAGTTTTGAAAATAATTGTTTAATGCGACCTCTTATAAGCTTGAATATAGTATCACTTTAAAGATATTTAAATTTTCTACAAGATGATACCACACTTAATTGGATTAAGAGTGATTTTGACGGCACTTTTGGGCCAAAAACGTGATTTTTTACTATTTTTTTCAAAACTTTGAAATTCTAAGGAATTGATATTTTACTCTTTCTTCAAAAAAAATTGCCAGGAAGAAACCAAAACTTTTCAGAAAACTTACCTAATATATGTACATGTATAATGTTTTGCCAAAATTGCAAGTTCACTGCGTTTTTACAAAAGGTGTCATATTGCTCCGAAGTTACCACATGGTATTAACCAAAACGACATATTGTCGCTTGGGAGTCTTCCGTAGTGAAGAATAGTGCCTTTATAATTGCTCGCGGTATAGTGGTCGTTTGGACCGTTGTTTGATGCAAGACACAGATTTTATCTGATGGGATGGAAAATTAATGAACACAAAATTGATTTATTACATTATGATGTGAAACATCCTTAGAATTGTCTTTTTTTTTTTGCAAAGTTGACTTACAAATTCATTTATCGTCCGGTAAATCTGGGTGGCTACCTTCACGTGAATTTCGCGTTGGTATCAATGGAGCACGGGTGTTCACTGCGCCGTGGATGACCGGTGAGGGTGTCTTGTGCATGGGGACGGTACAACAACGATTGTCGCGCTATGGGGTAGTAATCACTGAACACTACACTATGTGGTATAGAATTCAGTGGTAATAATGCAATGCATCTCTACGGATGGCCTTCATGCTGCATGTAAATCTATTGAACAACTTGAAGATCTTTTTGTGAATATAAATTGGGATTTAAATTCTTGACAAGGTGATACAACATTCAATCAATTTGTGTCAACTTTTTAAGTAGTTTGGGCCCAGAAAATTTGCGTTTTGTTCATTTCCCCTACGATGTTAATTTGTATGTATTTTCCCGGGGTATTTTTCCGGAGTATTTTCCCCAATTGCCATATTTACCGAAATAACATCAATATGACATCAAAACTTTCAAACAATCGCAGATGTGTATCTTAATGATTGTGTGAAAATGTGACAATCATTTCATTTTTAATACAGATTTATACGAGATATTACTAGCATAGGCCTAATATTAGTTGAAACAGCATTTAAAACGTACGTCCGGCACAGAAATTAATGAATCTAGAGTGCAACCACCCAAGTAAACAAGTAGAAAACATCACCTAGATAAATGAATAAGTTAATAAAAGAATGAATGAATGAGTAAATAAATAGATAAATAATAAATGGATAAATAAAAAATAAATTGATAAATAAGTAAATAAATAAATAAATGAATGAATAAATAAGTAAAACAAAATAACACACAATGTAATCTGTTTTTTTTTTATTTCACCGATACTTAAATGTTGGCTTTTGAGAGTGTGGGGTTTGTGTTAGAGGTAACATTTCCGTTCAGAAGTCGGACACATCCCTTAGATGACTCCTAGCACTAGGGCTCATCACATATCAGCTCTTACTTAATAGTTGCAAGTGCACAACAGTGGCCACACCCCGGTATACCGTCTTGGCTCGCGAGGTATAGGCCTATTAGGCGGGGGAACCACACAGAAATTTCCGTACATGATGCAGTATGTGTTGCACTTTTGCTCCACAATTTACGTTCACAAATTCTACCTTCAGATTATAAAAAGAGTGAATTTCAAGCACAACCATGGCACATTATGGCGTATATACCTTGGGTCGACTAATATGGAGGGGGCAACCAATCACTCACCCGGAAATAGTGTTTTCATAATGGTGAATTTTAAGCCCTGGATGGATAAGCCAGTAGGGGTAATGAAAATGTTAGCATTTGTTTGGCAGTTTTTTGTATCAGAATATAAAATTGCCATTTTCATGTTTATTTTCACGGGAATTGTGAATGCATGCATATCATTGGTTAAAGGCAATTCCGTGAGTGCAGCAAGCGAAAGGTTTGGGAAACTTTGCAAGTTCAAGAAGAAAAACGTGTTTTGTGTTGTATTCTTTCAAAGTAATACAAAATAATTGACCCTGTATATTGACATTATTCAGGTCTTATCACCCCTCATTTTCAAGGATTTTTAACATTGAAAATAGAACTCTAAACTTTCCGGACCAGACAATCAAACTTCCACAGTTCTTTTAACCATTTGAACACTAGGACAGTTGAGGTAAGCATAATTGCTTATTAAAATTTGCTACAAAAGAAGTATATCTATATTTCGAAACATTTCAATGGTTATTAAAGCAATCCAATTAGCGCTGGAAATACATTTATACTAGTCAAAGATTTAAAACACACATTATTCAGATTATACAAAATGGCTTGCAAGAGTACAATTTCTCTATAAACTATGAAATCTCAGAATATCAGCTCACTATATCATAGTTCGATAAGAGTGACTTTACCTCATTTGAATATTTTGAAATAAAAAACATGTATTGCAATGTTAAAATATAGGGCTTATGCGGATAACTCTATCTCAAATGTCACTGAGACCAATTTCAGCTCGGTTCGCCCACAGTTCTCTTTTTTCTTTTTTTTTTCCTTTCATTGTTAATCATGTGTTTATTGTCAGCGCAGATTTTGATTGTGTGTGTGTGGTGTGTGTGTTTGGGTGTGTGTGTGTGTGTGTGTGTGTGTGTGGAGGGGGTGGGTCACGTGCTCTCCTGTACCCCGCCTTATTTTGCCACTGCTTTGAATGAAACACTTTGAATCGTTGGGGAATAAGTCTTATCTTTAAATCTGTTCTTGTGATATAGTTATGTTCTCTAGTTACATGTAGGTGAAAATACAACTCCATATTAAGGCAAGTAGTTGTAAATACAGTGATAATTAAAACTTCTCTAAAGAAAGAAAAAAGGGGACAGAAACTTGTATGTTTTATAGAAATCAACTAACTTTAAAATTATATCATTTATTTATTATTATTTATTATTATATATTTCATTTCTATTTTTAAAAGGGTGAACTCTTTTTGAGGCTGTCTGTTTACAAAGAACTTTGCCGAACCATGGTCAGTATTTTAATAAAACTGTGGTGGGGTATGAACTGTATAATGCAAAGATGAACTCATTAGATTTTTAAGTTGAAAGGTCAGAAGGCCATAGGTCACAAAGTGTAATATATATCTAATTTGAGCTTGTTACCACGATATGAAACTCAAGAACGGTTTGTTGGAGTCCAATGTAAATTTGGTCAGTTATGTAGGATAGGGACACTGATGAACTATTTAGAAGTTTCAAAGGTCACGGAGCCTCATGCATACATAGCTGATCTGGGTTAGTTACCATGATAATTTCAGAAGGGCTTGTAGGGGTTTGATGTAACTTGGGCCCGTGTATGAGCCATTGAGGTGAAAGGTCAGAGGTCAAAGGTTACAAGGATTTTTTTTTTTTGGGGGGGGGTTAAATATCTGAATTGATCTTGTTATCATGTAACAAAAATTAATGATAAGATTGGGTACATATATGCATGAGGCTTTTCAATTTGAACCAGATTTAGTGAGAATGCGGTTTGCAGAGGCATACCCATCAACTGGACTCACTCGAACTGCTCTGTTTATTCATGCAACAGCTGTTTTTACTACTTTCATACAACATTTTAAAGATCTATCCGTTTGATATAATTGCTGTATATTGCCGCAGTATGGGTTTATGCACAATAAAAATTCCTGTACGTGAAAAGTCATATTTTCATTCATGTTTCTTCGAAAATGATAGAACGAGGAGATTATGGCGTTCGAGATGTTATATTTGGATTTTACGTGGTGCAAAACATATAGTTAGACAAAAAAATCATCAAAATTGCCGAAGGGGTGCATTTTTATGATCGAAATGCAAATTCGGGCGGCCATTTTGAAAAATAGGCGAAAAAATGGCGGCCATTTTGAAATTTCGCGTGGCCCGCGTACTTTTTGTAATAGTTGGCTCAAAATGACTCCACATGCAAATTTTCATGCTTGTATCACAATTTGAACGATTTTTCACTTATCTGCTCCACTATTAAGTGCATATGTAATGATTGAATTTAAAATAATGTGGCAAAGGATTTTTTTTTGGGGGGGGGCATAATATGGGTTAAAACAGGTTCGTAATAAACTATTTACTCATATGTAGATATGAAGTTTGGTGACAAAAGCAATGATAGTTGAAGTTACTATTTTGAATTGACCCAAGTGCTCCTCACACAATTTTTCATTTGATTACCATTACTTGCCCTCGAGTAAAAAGTTTTATGCAAATATAGCTTTGTGATGCATTTACTCCCATTTACAACCATCATTACATCAAAACCCATCTTTCATTCATAAGACCATGTGTGTCAGGGTTTGTCACTAGGCCAGTTTTAGTGCTGGGGAGACATGGCTGAAGCAATGTGTAAACAGAAACCATGTTGTTAGGTTGATTATGACAACATATAGGGTTTGTCGACATGCCAGATTTGATTTGATACTGTTGTCAAATTCTTCTTGTATTAGAAGAGGAATTCATGAAAGTAGTACATATTTTCAAAGTGAATTTCAAATATGACAAATATTGAGAGTCTCTTTGAAAAAATTTGTGGCACGCAAAAGGGTAGCTTTTAGTACTGGGCAGAAATCAGGAGTCTTAGGCTATTATCATGTACTCTTCTGAAATACAAAATTGGATCATCAATCCATAGTTTGAAGCAAGCATTCCAACGTGGTATAGGATTTGATCAAGCAGCACTCGAAAGCACATTGAAAAAGTGAAACACATCGTCTTTATCAAACACGGCAACTTCCGTGTTACAGACCGAACACTTGACCGGATTATAGAGTTCATCTGAAGATGTACCCGCTTCACTTTCATTCTCATCCTCGTCGTGTTTCCTCTTTTTCCTCCACCTGCGCTTCTTCTTCGACACCGGGTATCTCAGTTGCTCGTTTCTCACAATACAACAGTTCACAACGAACATTGCCCGGAACTGATTTGCGTATAGTTCGTGTCTCTGGCAATCGATGCACAACGTTGTCATGCATGCGGGGCAGTTCAGTATTGCATCTGTTTTTGGAAGTGTGATTTTGGAGTCCGATGCCTGGTTGGAGGGTTCCTGCTTCTCCTCGTTAGCTGAAGCTGCAACATTTGACTCGTTTCCGGATGAGGCACTGCTTTGTACAGGCTTCTTGTTCTTTCTGGGGTAATAGTGAGCTCGTTGTTTGTTCATCCAGTTTTGGTTGTCGTCATCAATATTGGGATCATATAGAAGCTCATCATTGGTTGGGATGCGTCGTTTCTGCTTTTTGTCTACACAGATGGGAAAATATATAACATCCAGAGAAAAATGTAAAAACCTCTCATTAATTAAATGTTAATATATTTCTCACAATGTCATCTCTGCAATTTACCTCTTTTTTGATCACTATTCAGTGCTTATACAATAAAATTTTTGTTGCTAAATATTATAGGAGTAGTACTACCATACAAAACAAGAACTTTTAGATTGTAACTGCATACTTGACCGTGGAAGCTTATGTTATATACTTCACTTAAAATGTCTGATGACAGTTTTAGGTGTATTTCGTTAATTTCCTGCAAACTCCCCCCACCCCCATCCCAAAAAGAAATGTATATGTTACAGCAAAACCCAACCCAACTAACTGATTAAAATTATTCAAACCTTCAACAAATTAATTTCATAAACATAACTGGAAAGATTTTTTATAATGAAAAGGCCATATAAGTTAATTTATCATACAAGTATTATTATCACACTTGCATTGTGGTCAGGTTAATTGGGATTTTATGTGAATATCATTTTTTGTTCAAGCAATGTAAATTTAACATAACAATTTATACAATAGTGGGTAATAGTAGGTTAATAAATTATGATGTGTCCGTTTACCTTTCTTTGTATCTGTTGCACTTGATTCTCCTCCATCCTTTGCAGTTCTTGCCTTACCCTCACCATCCTCATCATCGGAGTCAAAGTAGATGTCATCGTAAAACTGCTGAACAGTTGTCCTTTCTTGAGGGGTTGCAGCTGGTCTCACTGCCTCACCCATCTCTGTTTGAGATTCTTTGTTAGTGGGTGGGTTCGTCGTCATGGGAAGGCTTTGTGAATCTCTTTCAGCACTTAATCTGCTTCGCACTGTTAGAAAAGAAAGTATAAACCAAAGACTTAATTTTTGCATAAGTGGATAAGCTTTTAATGTACATGAGATAACAATGTCAAATAATATAGTACAGTGCACTCTCGTTATAAAGAACACTGATATAACAAAATTTCATTATAAAGATTTAAAATCTGTGGTCCCATTTCTTGGCTTTTCTGTGTATTCTATTGTTTTTGCAACCCTGATATAAAGAAATTTTGTTATAAAGAAACAATTTCATGGGTCCCAAGGACTTGTTTATAATGACAGTGCACTGTAATTTGTACTTTACAAATTGCTTCTTTTTAATTTTAGGTCATGTGTTGTATGGTGGGACCCCCAAATACCTGGTGGCGTTACATTTTTCAGTCCTCTTCTTAATTAAACTTGATGCATCAGAGCTATCCTTTATCTATAATGAATTTGGGCTCATTCCGCAGCAAAATTACTCTGCTTTTGAAATCTGATAAGTAATCTTGAATTACACTTTGTTTAATTAGCCAAAAATGCAAAAATGTTAATGAGGGTAAATCTGGTGGATAAGCGGAGGAGGATAAGCGGAGGAGGAGTGTGTACAATCTCTATGGAGAAATTGCAAATTCACAGGTACTCCTTTGTTTTTCCTACTATTTGCAGCAGATAGGCTATCTTGGAGTTATGATATGCGTGCGACTAACTTGACACATGTTGTACTTCACAATTCTCAATAGTAAAATGAAATTAATTGTCTTCTAGGTCATTGATTACTTAATTAATTACTGGTGTAGCTTATGCTTGCCATTGACTTGTACACGTTATGAAGCATGATAGTACTGCATGTAAGGAGACACAAGTATGTTCACTTCAGAGCTACATTTTGGTTGAAAGTTTTAAATACACTCTACTATCAAACAATAATCTACTATTTAATCTCTAAACTTTGTTAGTTAGGTTTAATAAATTGTTTGTTTAATTAATGTAATTGATGTTTTTGTAACAACTCGCAACACAATTTTTAACATATATTGTAACAGCCTGTATCACCCCATCTGAAAATCAAAAAGTAGTAAAACCATACATTTTCTTAAAGCTGAAAGTGTGCTTTTTCACAATATAACATCAATTTTGAGCCATGACTTAATACTGACAAGTGTAATGAGTTGTCATCAATATCACAAAACTATATGTTTTTTTGTGATATTACCCAAGGAGAGAGATAATTCATTAATTTTCACATGAAAAGTAAAGAAGCAAACTGGATTTTCCGTTTCGATTTACCGGTAAATGGAAAATCACTGTCCCTTTATATTTATGGGTATGAAATCAAATTGCTTTGTCTAGTCTAACCACTTACAAATTTTCTGCATTCTGCACAGTTCTGAAGATGAACTTGACATCATTCTCCATGGGACCCGGGAGCAGAAGCGAAAGCTGTCCAGAAGTTTGAGCCGAGGCAGTCTCCAGCTATCATCCAGTGAAGATGACTTCGAGAAGGAGATGGAAACGAGCTGGACATGACAATGAAGAAGCATGAGATGCAGTTCATGGCTGGCGGTGGTATTTTGGTCAACATAAGCAGGCTCAAACAAAACTTGTTTCTAGACTGCCCAGTTGGTCACTTGAATTTAATTCAATGCCCAACAGTAAAATTCAAATGCCGGATCTAGTCACAAGTTGTTTTAGTCAATCGATCATTGCCACACAAGGTATTGCCCGATTGGGCAGGTTCTGTTTTTTTTTTCTGAGTGCTCGACTGCGATTTTCAGGTGCCTCTGGCACTCGCGCACCCAGTTTCAGCCCTGCATTAGCATAGACTTGGGTGAATTGTTTTCTCTGAGAAAGAATTATATGATGTAAACACTGGGTTCAAAATAATTCTGAATTTTTATGCCTCCGCACGAAGTTGCCGGAGGCATCATGTTTTCGGGTTGTCCGTCCGTGCGTCCGTCCGTTACCGGATCTCGTTACCGCGATAACTTGAGGAACCCCGCTCGGATTTTTGATTGTAACTAAGACCAAGTATGTACTATGAGCCACCAATGAACTGATTAGATTTTGGAGCTGAAAGGTCAAAGGTCAAAGGTCACCGGGCCTTAAATATGTCTGATTTGGGTTCGTTACCGCGATAATGTAGAGCGGCTGGTGGGATTGTCATGTAACTTGGGGTGAAGTATGTTATATGAGGCACCAATGAACTGATTAGATTTTGGAGCTGAAAGGTCAAAGGTCAAAGTCACCGGCGCCTAAAATAGGTCTGATTTGGGCTCGTTACCGCGTAACTTGAGACAGCTGGTTGAATTTTCATGTAACATGGGTAAAGTATGTATTATGAGGCACCAATGAACTGATTAGATTTTTGGAGTTCAAAGTCAAAAGGTCAAGGTCACCGGACCTGAATATGTCTGATTTGGGCTCGTTACCGATAACTTGAGAGCGCTGGTCGGATTGTCATGTAACTTGGTGAAGTATGTATTATGAGGCACCAATGAACTGATTAGATTTGGAGCTGAAAGGTCAAAGGTCACCGGGCCTAAAATATGTCTGATTATGGCGATCGTTACCGCGATAGCTTGAGAGCGGCTGGTCGGATTGTGTGATGTAACTTGGGCGAAGTTATGTATTATAAGGCACCAATAAACTGATTAGATTTTGGAGCTGAAGGTCAAAGGTCAAAGGTCACTGGGCCTAAAATATGTCTGATTTGGGCTCATTACCGCGATAACTTGAGAAAGCCAGTTAGATTTTCATGTAACGTGGGTGAAGTATGTATTATGAGGCACCAATGAACTGATTAGATTTTTGAGTTCAAAAGTCAAAAGGTCAAAGGTCACCGGACCTGAAATATGTCTGATTTGGGCTCGTTACCGCGATACTTGAGAGCGGCTGGTCGGATTGTCATGTACTTGGGTGAAGTATGTATTATGAGGCACCAATGAACTGATTAGATTTTGGAGTTCAAGGTCAAAGAGGTCAAAGGTCACCGGGCCTAAATGTGTCTGATTTGGGCTCATTACCGCGATAACTTAGAGCGGCTGGTCGGATTGTGATGTAACTTGGGCGAAATATGTATTATAAGGCACAATAAACTGATTAGATTTTGGAGCTGAAGGTCAAAGGTCAAAGGTCACTGGGCCTAAATATGTCTGATTTGGGCTCATTACCGCGATAACTTGAAACCAGCCAGTTAGATTTTCATGTAACGTGGGTGAAGTATGTATTATGAGGCACCAATGAACTGATTAGATTTTGGAGTTCAAAGGTCAAAAGGTCAAAGGTCACCGGACCTGAAATATGTCTGATTTGGCTCGTTACGCGATACTTGAGAGCGGCTGGTCGGATTGTCATGTAACTTGGGTGAAGTATGTATTATGAGGCACCAATGAACTGATTAGATTTTGGAGTTCAAAGGTCAAAAGGTCAAAGGTCACCGGGCCTAAAATATGTCTGATTTGGGCTCGTTACGCGATAACTTGAGAGCGGCTGGTCGGATTGTGATGTAACTTGGGCGAAATATGTATTATAAGGCACCAATAAACTGATTAGATTTTGGAGCTGAAAGGTCAAAGGTCAAAGGTCACTGGGCCTAAAATATGTCTGATTTGGGCTCGTTACCACGATAACTTGAGACAGCCAGTTAGATTTTCATGTAACGTGGGTGAAGTATGTATTATGAGGCACCAATGAACTGATTAGATTTTAAGCTAAAGGTCAAAGGTCAAAGGTCACTGGGCCTTAAATATGTCTGATATGGGCTCATTACTGTGATAACTTGAGTATGACTTTTCCAATTTTGATGTAACTTGGAGAAGTATCTAATATAGGCCAATTTACTGATTCAATTTTGGAGCTGAAAGGTCAGAGGTCAAGGTCACAAGGCCTCATGTCGATTGAGCTCATTGTCTCGATAATTTGAGAACTGCTTATTGGATTTTACTGTAACTGGTCAAGGGTCACTGGGCTTATGCTTATTCATCTAATTGGTCTTGTACCATGGTAGCTTTTCAAATTACATCAATTGGATGGGAGTGCGGACTGCGGAGGCATACCATCGACTGCGCGTAGTCGAACTGCTCTAGTTTAGGCCTATTTTCCACAAACCCCTTTTACAAGGAGCTATGATTCATTAGTTTTCAGGTTGTTTTTTCCCCCACTGATGCGTGATCAAGTTTAATTGAACAACTGGATGAGTTTTAGAATAGCATAAAGCTGGATATTTTATTTATGAATACTTTTTGGTGATTATTACATGTATGTTGCCTAAAGGTCATGTGTCGTATAGTGGGACCCCTTTGCGTTACAGGCACCAAAATTTGAATTTTGTCCTTCTTGCATTTAAACCAATATAACTCAAAAAGTACTTATCAGAAACCAACAAAAGTATACATTTTCTGAAAGCTTATACTTCAGAGAATCTGAATCATCCAAGGTCAAGTTGCTATACAGGGTGTGTAAAAAAAATTAACA
>JZLH01S0512318.1:9921-30476 GCA_001188425.1 Eucidaris tribuloides
AGCCTACGCCCTTGGATTTTGTGTGTGTGTGTGTGTGTGTGTGTGTGTGTGTGTGTGTGTGTGTGTGTGTGTGTGTGTGTGTGTGTGTGTGTGTGTGTGTGTGTGTGTGTGTGTGTGTGTGTGTGTGTGTGTGTGTGTGTGTGTGTGTGTGTGTGTGTGTGTGTGTGTGTGTGTGTGTGTGTGTGTGTGTGTGTGTGTGTGTGTGTGTGTGTGTTTTACAAATCAAATGGCCTTTAAAATGAACATTATTCTCTTACACGTATGTGAACCGCATGCCAGTCGGCACGTAGCTTAGTTTCTAAATGTCGTTTGAGGTAAATCTGTCACATGGTGTGTCACTCAACACATACCATAGATGCCGTTGTATTTAGTTACTCAATACTGCACGTACAAAACACCCTCATCCTCCCCACCGCTGTTGTAACAACATATTTAAGCGCCACCCCATTAATCCATTATAATTACACCAATTGGTTTAGGCAATTAGTACAGTATAGCACAAGAAAGCGACGGGTTGGGTATGTTACAAGCCTTAATCACCGAATACTCTAATTTCAGTCCCTGTTTCTGACGTTCTATATTGTCGTATCTTTGGATATGTGATATTGTAATACGATCCCATATTTCTTCCAGTGTTTATTTTAAACTGTTTCCAGTCAATATTAGTGATTAACTAATTTTGACCCAGTGCATATATTCGACCGTCCTCTATTAAACAAACTTCCGCTTCTATACATGCAGTTTTTACCCTGAAAACTATAGTGTGTAGAAAACTTCTCTCGTCTTGTAATTCAGATAGAAAATAATAATTCATCAGGATCCTGTCGTATTCCAACAAACTAAACTCGCCTATGTTCAGGGCGTCGATTCGCCCTGACAATTTAAAGAAACGCTAAACTTATCACCAAAATAATACCAAACAAACACAATTTTCTTTTTTGTTTCTCATCCCCCCCCCCCATCCGAAAAGTGGATCAACGCGAACGCCCTGCCTATGTTATTTGGAAGAGTCGTGGCTTAGTGGCTTAGTTGCTTCCCTATTACGAGATCTCCGGTTTGACTAGTCACAAACAAGACGGGACATATACAAAACTATAATACATTTTAAACCGCAGCATTTTTTTCTGCATCTCCATAAAAATATAATATAAACAATTGTCTTAATCTGCTTCATGATGTTTCTTCGTTTTTGTATTTCTGTGGATATGTTATACAACTCAAGAATCTGTGCGATTGGTCGGCGGATTAGGCGACTATGAAGGTCGGGTTGAGGTGTTCCACAATAACGCATGGGGGACTGTCTGCGATAACTGGTGGGGTCTTGAAGAAGCCGAAGTAGTCTGCAAGCAGCTCGGATTCATCGGAGCCGACCTGGCTGTGGTAGCCGGGAAGTACGGCCCGGGAGAAGAAGATAAGCCCATCTGGCTGGACATGGTTCGATGTGATGGGACGGAGAATAACTTATTCGAGTGTCAACATTCCGGTACTGGTGTCTCTCAGTGTAGTCATTCCGAAGATGCCGGTGTAATCTGCACATCACGTGGTAAATAAAAAAATATTTATTTCTGTTATATATGGGATCTCTGTGGAATGGCTCCGCAAACCCTAGTCTCGGTTCCAGACCATGCAACTTTTTCTCCCTCCGAGTAGCATGTATCTCAGAAAACTAGTCTTAGTTCAAGACAGTCAACTGATAGGTCTCATTTCTAGGAAATAGGATAAGTTCTTGCGTCTGGAAGCCAGACTACGCAAACCCCTGAAAGACCACTGAAAGACCAAAAACAACTTTTCCAGCAAAGATCCTCGTACGACTTTGAAGACAGCTGAAAGTTTTACTGAGAGACCAATAAGACTATAGAGATCACTAAAAGATCATCTGGCATACTGAGATATATCGCTAAAAGACTGACCGAGACCACTGAAAGAACTCTGAAAGACTGACCTCTCAGTGGTATTTCAGAGATCTCCGCAAAAAAAAAAAACTGTCGAAAGATCATGTAAAGACTAATAAGACCTTGGAAAGTTCATTGAGAGACCACTGGGAGGCTTAGACTGCTGAAAGACAATCGAAAGATCATTTTCCCGAAAGACTGCTGATAGACTGCTTTGAACCGTTTCAAAGAGTTTTGGAGACCACAGAGACCACGAAGACCACTGAAAGATCAGTCAGGAATCATTGAAAGTTGATTGAAAGTCTATTAAAAGATCAAACAAGGTTCAGAGTTTTTCAGCTGTCTTTCAGCGGTCTTGCTCTCTGTGGAAAGGGGTTTAAATGATCAAATTTGATATTTTCAGTTTTTTTATGTTCTTGTTTTATTAATGATATTTCCAAGCAGACCGACCCACGTAACCCGTCTAACTGTGTATGATTCTTTATAATTCCGTATTTACTCTGCCAATGGAACAACTCTGGTGTGATTCTTTGTGTTACCTCATTTATTCATAATACCAAAAATACAGGTTCCTTGAGACTAACCAACGAAACCAGCCATACACGGTGGGGGGCGGCGTGTGGAGATCTGATGATACAGGAACCTGGAACAAATATGCATGACAACGTGAACTTCTAAACGAAACCGAGTTCTGCATGCGCGACTCGGGTTCGCGACCGCCAGCCCTTAACAGAATATATACCAAACCTATCCCAAGGTCGTCTGAGCGTTTTTGAACGACCTCGAGTGCACTGGCACGAAACCAGGCTGGATAGATGTCCGGCAATCCAGGGGTGGGGGAGTATGACTGCTCTCGCAGCGCGGTGAGCAGCTGTGTGATACTAGGACAGTAAGTTAAACTACGTTAACCTGTACGGACTTGTACAAGAGGCTTGGTCGTGGAATAATATTGAAGGGGTTGAAGAAGCGTCACAGCTACTGGGCTGAATATCAAAGAAAGCACGTTCAATAAGATTGAACCCCAATACAAGGATGCAAATTCATCGAATAAAGTTACTAAGCGAACTAATTAAGGAATCACATATTACAACACTTGACGACTACTTATCAATACACTCCGGCATAAAAAAAGATAATAGTATTGAAATGAATACAATTAATGATCCCCAAAATGTATTAAAGTAAAGGTTAGGGACATGAATGGGAACACTTGAAAATGCCTCAAGAACCAAATGAGTTGACATATATACCAACTATACACTAGCAGGAGTGGATCTCCACCTGGGAGGATTTGTCTGTAATTGTTTACTTAAGGAGAATCAAGCATAAACATAGGAGTATCTTAAGTTTTATCCGGGGACGATAAAAATAAGCCCCATAGAGAGCCACACAGCAGGTTTCCGTGCTACGAGTGATATTGACATTGTTTATTTTAGAATGAGTCAACGTTTGACTACAAGATTTTCACAGGAGAATCCTTGCATAGTTTACTTGATGCTTGAGTAGTTTCAGCCCATGTTGAGGACTACCCCCAATCATGTCATTTACCTTTGAAGTCTTTAACCCACCAAGATCAAACAAAACGATTTAGGTACAATGTAATTATCATTGCCAGAAGTATTTAATGCGTTGACTCACTGAGTCAACGATGCACGTACAAGATTTGAACACATCGTAGTTACCGTGGTTCTATTAGCCTAAAGAGCGAAAGTGAGCCTCTGTCACATACGTCGGTTGAAACACTGTTTATTTCACTAACAATTAGTTTAGTGTTTTCACGTACATAATTTGGCTGAATTTTGAATATCTTTGCTTTTAAATTCAATGTCACGTGGAGAAACATGTAATTATGTTATCTGTAAGGCCATCAATGAAAACCAAGTGATTTGGAGAACACGCGAGTTTCTAAATAGTGATCTTTCAAGGCTAAATTTCATATGAATCTGAATGGGCTTAAGAGCAAAATGTGTTGCTTCAGGTTATCATAATGACTTTAAGCATTAGGCAAAGTGGAACATTTAGGGAGAAGAAGTATGGCGTTGTCTCTCACCTTTCCATGAAAACATAAACATGAGTTTTCACCCTGTTTTTATGATTCTCTCAGATATACGGATTGTGAGCGACCATCTTCCAGAGGAAGGTCGGGTCGAGGTATTCTATGGCGATACCTGGGGCACCATCTGCGACAATCACTGGGGTATCAATGACGCCCATGTCGTCTGTAAAACCTTGGGATTTTCGGAAGGTGCTGAAGCTGCGACTACTATTGGAGGCGGAAGTGGACCCATTTTACTGGATAATGTCGGCTGTATCGGCAACGAGACGGTCTTTTCCGATTGTCCCAACTCAGGATGGGCCTACAGTGAGAACTGTACCCACGAGAACGACGCCGGTGTGAAATGTAAAATCACCAAATGTAAGTATTTTCCACTAAAATTCGTCAATCGTTACCATCATTGTCATTCTTACCGTCCTCACCACCATCACCATCACCACCACCACATCACCACCATTACCACCACCATTCTCATAATTATCAACATCTACCATTGTTGCGAGAATGGATCAATCGTATACTGCTTATTATTTAAGTAGTACCAAGTACGCTGAAAATCAAACTTGTCTGCAGCTAGAGTGCACAAAATTTATCAGCATTCATGTAGTAATTGCTCGTAAAGCAATTATGTGCATAAATCTGTGTTATAAAATACCAGCGCTTGAGTTCCACATGTTTAGTTCCTCTCCGTAAGAGTAAGAATACTTTGATTTATAGATCCCATTCACATATCCCATTCACATATAGAAGCATGTAAGACGTAACGAAGCGTACCTCAGTACTAGTGTTCTTCCAGAGAGTTCTGTGACATAACATGGATGTGATGGTTCTCTTTTTCTTACGTATTTTAGCTGTGACTCTGAGAGATAGCGAATACCCCGATGTGGGTCGCGTGAGGGTGTTCTACAGCGGCAGGACGTCACCATTCAATATCTGTAATAAAACCTGGGATATAAACGACGCCGATGTGGTCTGTCGGGACCTGGGATTCCCTCGAGGAGCTCGTGCGGCTACTACTGTGGAAGGTGGCACTGGGTCTGTACTACTGGACAACATCAAATGTTACGGGAATGAGTCGAGTTTCTCGGACTGCTCTACCGGATGGACCAGCCGACAAAACTGCACCGGTGTCGCTGGAGTTGTATGTCATGGTAAGCATTTGACCGGGACATTTGGCAACTGACTAAACCAGTCTCGCCAGTAAACTTAATATAGTTGGTAAATGTTATCTCTGTCGACTTTCTTGATAATTTCAATCAAAGTCTTCACTGCTGCATAAAGATTAACATGCTTACCTTTATCTGTTTTCACCAGTTTTTTATCCTTGTGTCATTATGAATCCTACAGGGTGTAATGACAATTATTTTGTACTTTTATTGTTCATTATATTTCCGTATGTGGTACAATGCCCTAGGGATAAATGGACTCTCAATCGCACTCTCGTAGCATCCGATATTCATTTTTTTAAAATCAAACTTTTACTCGTTTTCTAATGCCTTCTAACATAGCTACAACATTGTTTTCTTCATTTTTGTTTACGTATACCATCGAACTGTTGAGCAAACTTTCAATTTAATTTCTCTCATCTATTTGATAATGCCTTTCTTTAAAACCCTAGGTCACGATAATGCTGTGGTTAGACTCCTGAGTGGAGCCGGGAACTATGAAGGTGTCGTTGAATACCGGGAAGGTGCAAATCTAAGTCTCATCTGTGATTCGGACTGGGGTGATAACGAGGCATCGGTGATATGTCGCCAGCTTGGATATCAAAATGGCTCTTCCTCTAAACCAGTTGATGTGGGGAAGTTATTAAGCGGAACAATCTTTTACCGGAATTATAGCTGCGAAGGAAACGAATCCAGACTCGAGGACTGCAAGTATCACCCGTCTGAAATTCACGTCTGTGGTCCGAACGATTTTGCTCAAGTTGTTTGCGGTCCATTCAAAGGTAACTTTGCCATGAAATGAAAATTTACATTTTTTACCTGCATAAAAGGTTACGATACTAGCGACCCAAGTGTTGACACCAGCCTGGTATATCTAGGAAACGACGTCTAAGGCTCTATACGGGACAAATTTTGGCGTTTTCATGTACAAAACAAAGCTTTTAAAATCTTTGAATGCAAGTTATTCCATTAAAAGACCAAAATATTAATTTGAATCATTTGTTCAAAGGGATGGAGAATCTTAGGGAGGAAGCTTTGGGAAGGGCGAGCATGGGCGAGGAAGAACGCCCCAAGTCCCCTGACTGGTTAAAGTAGATTGGTCAAAACTTACATCATTGTTTCTGAACTCTACCGATGTTGATGTTATTATTCGGAACAAGTCTTAGTGAATTTAAAATATATAGATTATAGGAAATAAATGATAAATGTTCTAACGAGAACTGTTTTCATTGGATTCATATTGAATGGATTGTTATTATATTCTTCCTCTGATTTTTGAAAAAAAAAGCAGTTCCATGTCAACCGTGTGGGTTTGTCAAAGTATATAATTGAAGTTGTATAACTTTTCATAAAGGTTGACCAAAATTCAACGACTTATACAATATTAACATAATCATCAACATTCTCTTTTTGTCTGTTTAATCAGAATGGGACATCCGATTGGTAGGAGGACATCACACCGAGCAAGGAAGAGTCGAAGTTTTCCTGAACGATCAGTGGGGCGCCATATCAAACACAGAGTTTAGTTATGGAATTGGTGATCAGCTATGTCACTTGATTGGATACAAAGGGGCTTTACAAACGTATTATTCCTATCATCAGGATTATTTCGGACGAGGAACGGGCCCGATTTGGATTTATGAACTGAAATGTCTCGATAGTCCCAATTCCTTGCGAGACTGCTATGAAATCACATTGGACGGTAATGCTACTGAACGAACCCATAAATATGACCTAGCTGTTGTGTGTTATCCTTATGGTAAGTTTTTTTTTTGTTGTTGTTTATCTTCGCCTTATTCTTTAGCGTAGATATATATCGATACTGATATTACTACTACAACTATATGCTAGAAGTATGATAACTAAAATTGTAGAGGGGTGTAAACAGTAGGAAGAAGTGAGCAAATTGATTCTGAAGTAACCTTGCGAGCCAGGAAAGTAAGTTACTATTATAATCCTTTTATAATTACAATTTGCGCATGGCGGCAAGAGCAAAGGTGACTTGTACAAAGTCAGTCAGTCAATAATCCAGGTTTTAAATCCGGTTTAGTCCCCGACTACGGGGGTGGCCAGATTTACTTCGCACTCACAGAAATTGCTCTTACCTCCTCCCTCCCCTCCACCCTATTCGGTGCATACTCCTCTCTCAATCCAACCCTCCTACTCTCCTCCAGCACTTGCTTCTTCCATGTTTTCTTTGGTGCTCCCATCCCCTCTGACAAACCACCTGAAACTCAAATGCCCTTCTCAAAACGTGATCAACATCCCTCCTCAACACATGTCCATAACAACGTGCTCCATTTGCCCTCGCCATCTGATCCTCTGCTTCTTCCAAATCCAACATCTGCATCAAAGCCTCAGTCTTCTTCTTGCCCATCAGCTTCACACCACACATCGGTCTCACCATTGCTCTCTCAGTCCTCAGAATCCCTACCTCGTTTTCACCCCAACACCGCGTCTCATTCCCATACAATATCGCCGATCTCATGCAATTCCTATAAACTATTCATTTCATCTTCAAAGGAAACCCTTTCCCCATATAACAACTCCAACAATTCCCCAAACTTCACCCATCAAAATCCTGCCCTTGCTTTCACAGCTGCCTTGCACCCTCCACTTACACTCACCCTGTCCCCAGGTACAAAAACCCTTTCACCGTTCCCACTTCATCTGTCTGTTAGAACACCTTTTTGGACAGGTCAATGTGAAATGTGTCCAATAAATATGCATACACGAGATGATCTTCAGGAATGTACAGGTGAAGGTATTCTTCCCAACCGAATGCAAGAAAAGTAATTAATGCAGGCCGTCACCTTAAGAATGGTTGCTCTCAGATGCCTCACTAGAAGAGCTATCCTCTCTTCAAAGATGGTGTTGTGGGGTCATTTGTGACGACATCTACCTACAAACTGGCTAATAGTTTATCATTCTGTGGCGAAAAAAAAACCTCTTACCTCAAAATGTTGCAGGAGAGCCAAAAAGAACCGTTAAGCAAAGAAGCCAACAGACAACAATTATGGCTGCTACTAAACCATGATAGGATAGTCTTTTTTTTACCCCGTGACAAATGGCCATATCTTTTGAGACTGGAATCTGAGATTTGTACACAATTAAGTCTGGCTTTCTATAGCTGCAAGAGTATACAAAGCCATTTTCACAAAACATCGAGACTCGAGATTTTATCACCCGTATTTTCTACTACCACTTCCACCGACGCGACCACCACCACCACCATCACCACCACTACTATCATCACCACCACCACATCATCACTACCTCTACTTCTACGACTGAATTACATGTACTTTTACTACTGTTTCCTTATGTAGTTAGGATTAAACGAACAGTGTCTTTAACACATGTGCTGGTTAATTATGGGGATGAAAATATGTAACATGAGTTTAAAACAGCTGACTAAAGTCAAATGGGTGGAATTTTTTTCTTCCAACAACAGAATCTTTGGCGAATCATCCCGTCAGACTGATATCAGAAATAGGAGAAATCAACAATCAATCTGGTCGAGTTGAGATCTTCCACGATGGGGTATGGGGAACCGTGTGCTTTCCAGGCTCTCCATACCGTTCTCCGCAAGTGAGTTATGCTATTACAAATCTGACAAATTTACAAATTTTGTACGAGTATTACCTACATGAACGTCTGATTTTTAGAAATTCTAGTAGACAAAGCAGTCGACTGATCACATGATTAATATAGACTGTTACTGCTTTATCATCAGGGAATCGTAAATTTTTCTACGGTAAGGGCATGAAATGTACAGAGTAAAAAAATGGGTATGTCCAAAGATTCCTCTGATTTCTGAATCAGCAACAATATTTTATGGATTTTACAGACATTGATGTGAGGCAAACCCACAAATCATCATTTGACTTGCCTTTTTGACGGATCTAAATTCAATATTTGTAACTGATAAACTTTACTCATAACGGTTTTATCGCTAAAGGTCAAGTAATAAATTTTACCCCCTTATGTTTCCCTTAAACTGGAAGAGAGACGTGAATGAATATTGAGCATCATACAGGGATCTGTAGACGTTTTTGCTGGTATAGAAGTCAGTGCTGATTGATTGGTGGATCGAGAAGTTCTAAATAGAGATACCTTGCCAGTACCAGTTAAGGGTACAAAAAAAATAACAAAACAAAATAACCAACTAATAAATACATGTACACACACAGAAAAGTCGTCAGTGTCGCCTGGTCCAAAACAGGCCAACTTGCCAAAGTACAGTAGGTATTTTAAACTCCAAGAAGATTTAAGAACAAAAGGGAGATCTCACACCACTTGTTTTAATTGCAAGTCAACTGGAAGAGCAAACAAAGAAGGACGTCGTCATGTCTCAAAATCGGGTGTTTTGTATTGAAAAGGCCCCAAGTTGTCTAATGGTGCGACCAAAAATTTGTAAGGAGCAAAATTATTGTAGGTGTTATGCCCCATTAACAAAAAAAAATCAAAGGAGCAAGATTATTAAGTTGAGATTCCTCCTCAAAAAATCCTGTGCTGCTATGTAAATTTCACTGAGATAATTCCAACTCCTTAAGAAGAGTGATTAGAGACCACTCCTTTTGGAGCTAAAATCTTAAGAGAGTGGAAAAACCCCGTCGTTTTGGAGCTAAATAGGGTCTTTTCCACTCTCTTTAAGATTTTAGGTCCGAAATTTGGCTCCACTAAGAAGTGGGAATTAGTTCCGTGACATCACCTCAGTACATCGGTACATCACCTCAGGCTCCCAGGGCTTGACAACATCGATTTACCACTAACAATTTGGTACTCCTACAGGTTATTTGCCGTGATCTTGGATATGAAGACATCTCGGGTGCCAAGTATATCAGTCTACCCGCCAATAACGTCTCTGCCAATCCCATGTCGTGGTTTGATGTGTCCTACTGCTCGAGTTCTAATGACCACCTGTACACCTGTCGTCACAGCCCGTGGGCTAGTCCCGAGGCATGTTCCGACACGGAAGCGATGCTCCGTGGTGTTATGTGTAATGGTTCAGACGAATATCCGACGCCTGTCCCTACTGGTGTGTCTTTTTAAATTTCAATTCATTCACTTTATTTTATCCTTCGTTAAAAACGTAAAGATATCGAAAAAATACCGGTAGAAATATACAATGTAAAAACTTACGTGTACAAGACTTATCTAACTTACAAATGACAACAAAAGTAATAGTGGGCTAAAATATCACTATGTCCTATGGAATACCAGCCCCCAAAAGTACAGTGTTAAATTTCAAAAGACATACACAAACACAAACAAACATAAAAAGTTTCAAAACAGTGTAGCTGATTTTTTTTGTCCCGTTGTAGTAATGTGTCTAAAAGGTAGCGGTAAAAACTGTGCAATAAGCCCGGAGACGGAAACCATATTCAGCGCAAGATCTGCATTCCTTATCTTCTGTTACTTATGTGCGTTTAGCAATATTGAACAATGCGTTCGCATATTGTGATCAATATAATACGTTGATCATGTAACAAAGGACAGAGAGAGAAAAGAGATTGAAAAAATAGGTAACTTTGCATGAAAATTGTACGTCAATGTATACGTACTACTCGATGACATACATTAACTATATCGAGATAAGTGGACAATTATGATTACTCTTAATACATATATTATAACTTTATCCTATTTCTTTTTGTCTGTTCTTTTGGCCGGTAGTTCCTGATATCTTCATTTACTACAACGCTTTCCCTCCGTGGAAAATCGCTCTCATAGTTGTGGGCGTTGTGGTAAGCATCTTAAGTCTCGTTGCTGCCATTTTGGACCGGGTCAAGAAAAATCGTGAAACTACTGCACTTTCTGCGAGCCCTACACCACAAACCGGAACTGCTTCAGTTTACCAACCAGTTACAACGTTGGAAAAGCACACGAATAAAGTCATATGAATCCTTACTGTTTCCAACTCAACAAAGAATGGAAAGTTTCGTTTGATTAGATATTCTGATCTAAATTGATAATGAGGTTTCTCAGGAATTTGCGTCGAACTGGTTTTAAGTGATTGGCAAATATGTCATTTTAAAGATTGTGTCAGGGATGTGCAAGCCCATTACTTCCCTTCATTATCAATACCAAACGGTAGTTTAGTACTTACAAATGGTGTGTTGACAGTTTGAGATCCATACGTCATGAATTTGTTGTTTTATGAGAAAAACTAATTACGACATGTTACCAGAATGTTGTTCTTTCCGTGAGATTTAATTTTGTTCAAACTGCGAATCGCGGTTATGTGTATCGTCGCAAGACCAGCGGAGCACACTGATTGGATAAACGGCTAACCTCCGCAAGTCTTTCTGTGTGAATATTAAGGTGTACATAATAAGTATGTATTACATGTATTATTAAATGAAAGGGATTATTCAGAGAGGTGAAATGCGATGTAATAAGATTATTTCATTTGTCTCTCTCTCTGTATTTTAGATCGCAAGTGCTGATCTATGATTTTAACAAACATGTCAGAAAAAATGAACCAGGTTTCGAACCCGCGTCTACAGCTATCCGGGCTGCGAAAATACCACCAGGCCATAACTGGTTAACGGCATTGACACGACGATCGAGGAACAAATACCAAAGCTCAGAATTCTTACATTGTTATTTTAAATAGTCCAAGGCGGACATTTTTATTATTATTATTAAATGAAAGGGATAATTCAGAGAGGTGAAATGCGATGTAATAGATTATTTCATTTGTCTCTCTCTGTATAGATCGCAAGTGCTGATCTATGATTTAACAAACATGTAGAAAAAATGAACCAGGTTTCGAACCGCCTACAGCATGTATGTATTGTTATCTAATAAGGGAGGGCCGCAAGTTTATTACTTTTTCAAAGAACACGAGATTGCAACAATATCCTCAAGTACATGCTGAGGTTATCACAACATGGTACAATGGATGTTATGTAAGTTTATTCTCGAATCCCGAGAGTGCAATTCTGTAATTCAAAGACAACATAAATGATCTTAAATCAAACCAAATGTGAAGCCGCTTGTGAAAACGATTTTAAGCCGTACAACTCCACCGAAAAATATGTCATACAAAAGAATAATTCCCATTATAAAATGGAATTTATTATTCGTTATAATTATGAAATATCATGATTAACCAGCTCATGTTGTTATTTTTTATTATATTACTCCATTACTATTTTTACAATTTGTCTTTCAAATTGTGATGTATATTATACATAATTAAATTATAATTAAACAAATTGTTTGGTAGATAAAAAGATGTAGATACGTTGTGTAATAAATTTGTACATATTTTTTTTTATTTGTTAACCAAAGTATACATTGATAATGATAATTCATTCAAAACTCGAATATCAGCAACAATCATGTGTGTGATTTTTTAAAGATCGTATTCCTCGTATACAGTGGCGTATCGTGGGTCAACTCATTGGGGGGGGGGCACCCAGTTGCTCACCCGAAATTGTATTTTCAGATGGTGGATTTAAAGCGCTACGTACGCCAAGCGTACGGTATATACTGATTGTTAGGATTTTTGTGTTAACGGTGTCACCAATTTCAGTAACTTTGTAATAAAAATCGCCATTTTCATGTTTATTTTTACAGGAATATGTGTTTGCATGTAAGAAAACAAACAATTCCGCGAGCGAGCGGTTTGGAAAACTTTGGAACTTCAAGAAGAAAACGCGTTTTGTGGTGTTTAATTGTTTTGTGTTAAAGTGTAACGAATTTTCAGTCATTTTGTAATAAAATCGCCATTTTTGTGTAAATCCTGGGTGATGCGTCATTATATCCCCCACTTTGGCCGAGGGAGGAAGGGCCTGCGCAATCATCTCCCTACTTTTCAAGGAAAAATGGTTTTAAGCTAGATCGAACCAGTTTAATGCTAATTTCGTCAAAATGAATATGCGCCGCTCTTATTGTTAAATGTCCATTTCACGAAACTACAGTGTTATCAGAGAGCCAATTGCTCTCAAAAAAAAAAAAAACCAGAACTCCTGAGCCTCAGGGTGCTCCTCCCCCACCCCCGCAAATTATCACAATGTTTGTAACGACCTGCTATAACCATTTCAGAATGTAAATTTAAACTTTCGGATGAATTCCAAAAATTAAAACGCACCCCATTTTCAAAACGTGTTGGGTTGTAATTATTGTGGACTGTCTACTTCATAAAAAATAATGTTAGCAGATAGTGGAAATAACCTCATGAAACTGCCAAAAGCCGTGAGCTTCAGGGGGCTCCGATCCACACTCTGACCCCCGCCAGGAACCCTAAAAGAAATTTTAACAAAGGCGAGCCCCTAGAAATTTACATGCTAGAACGGGCAGCTCCTCCTCCTCATCAAAAAGAGTTTCACGGCCCCCTATCAAAGGTCCGTGTTTTTTTTTACGCACCCCCTTTGAAAAATTCCTGATACGGGCGTGGTATATATCTGCATGTGATTGTTTGTCTGTACGTGTGTGTGTGTGTGTGTGTGTGTGTGTGTGTGTGTGTGTGTGTGTGTGTGTGTGTGTGTGTGGTATGTGTGTGTGTGTGTATGTGTGTATGTGTGTGTGTGTGTGTGCGTGTTGTTGTGTGTGTGTGTGTGGTGTGTGTGTGTGTGTGTTGTGTGTGTGTGTGTGTATGTGTGTGTGTGTGTGTGTGTGTGTGTGTGTGGTGTGTGTGTGTGTGTGTGTGTGTGGTGTGTGTGGTGTGTGTGTGTGTGTGTGTGGTGTGATGTGTATGTGCATGTGTGCACGCGCGCTATTTTGATGCGTGCATTATTGATCGAACCTTGCGACAGCAAATCACCCCATCCCCGGTTCGAGGACCTGTGTACGCCACTGGTATGGAGTTATGCCACGAATGCCAGTTTCAATATGATCCCCTGCCACTTTATTTGTTAAATTTGAGATTAGAGAGTTTGCAAAATGAAACCAAGTTCGGTAAGTTAATTGGTTCCTTGTTGATTAGTGAGTTTCCGAATGTCTCTTTAATTGTTCTGTGTATTCTAAAATTAACATTAACATGTATTCAAACAAACGTGTATTCAAACAAACTATTTTGAGGAGTTTATTAAAAATGCATATCACGCACGAAAGGTATACCAACATAAACTATAAATCATTCGTACGATGCATAGAAATCATCGTGTAAACACAACCATGTCGTGTATGCAATGTGATTAGTCTGTGCCCATGAATTGCACAACATCGTCACGAAAAGAACATATACCTAATGTAACCATTCACAAAGTTATTCACCTTTCGGGCTAAAAGTCAGATTTCCTGAGAATAAGCGCTGATAAAATTCAAATAGCACTCATCAGGTAACGTCGCAAACTGAATTTTTTTTTTTCCAGCCGTTAAAGTAGTCTGCAATCCAAAACTGATTTGCATATCATTTATTTACAGGTTGCCCAAGGCTGCTACTCGTAGGGGAAAACTCCTACCGTAAGGGATTTTAGCAAACCGTAGGTTGTATGGGACACCTACGGGAAAATGACATTCCGTAGGGGAAAAGTAGGGGGTTTTGATGATTTGTAGGGGATGTAGGAGGTTTTGAAAATTTTCAGAAATATTCTTAAATCCCCGAAGGATTTCAGAGAATTTTCGTCCGTTTTGTCCATCTCCGACAAAGAAATCGAGATCAAACTATTGCATTTACTAAGGTTATTTTTTAGGGGAAAATGTAACCTCGTTAGGGAAAAGTGGATTTTTGAAGGGGAAAACATAGGTTCGTAGGGGAAAATTGGGCTATGGAGGCGTAAGGGGAAAGTGGTGTCCGTAGGGGAAAATACACATGCGCCGCAGGGGGAAATTAAAACGTTGAGTGGCAGCCCTGAGGTTGCCCAAAACCCAGCAGCTCGGTTAGTGTGTCGTGTAAAATAAGTCTTACTTTACGTCAAATGCAAGGGTTTCTGGTATATATACGATGTTTAGTGAAAACTCGATACCTTATAAACAAGGTTAAAACCTCACACCATTGCAGCCGGTCAGAAGATTGTCATGAACATCTATTCTCCGGATGCACTTAACCAAATTGGAAATGTAAAAGTGAAAGTTACATCCAGTATCTGAAACCTAGACTACCGTTACAAAATACAACCTGAGCAACAGCCCAATTTTAAATGATTTATGGTTTCATCTCAAAACCTTACGTATCCAAAATGTGAATTCCGCCTTTTTATGTACCTATGTTTACATGTTTCCAAGCTGGACCCCCCAAGAAAAACAAACAAACGAAAAAAAACAACAACAATATATGAATGACTGGTGTGCAAATCAAAAACACAAGTCTTCATTTTTCAATACACACACACATCCGTACGTGTGACAAAATGTATCACGCAACACACAAATTTGATTTCACATGAACACCCGTATTTACTGACATAATGGTCACTTACCGGCTTCATTGATAAGTGAATCAATGTTATCGTCATCTTGTTCTCCTATATTCAAAACACAAAAACCAAATAATTCATAACACAGACAAACCAAGAGAAAGACTGAAAAACACAGGCACCTAAATAAATACTACTACTATACTGCGACTATTACACTATTACACAACAGATCTTCCCAAAACTGACATACAAGCAGATATAGGATAATTGTTAACAATCTTAAATTTATGAATGACTGCTATGCAAACTATGAATTTTTCAATTGACCCTATTACTCACGAGCTTCAGAATCATCAGCAGAAACGGCTGCCAATATGGTTGCCATGGCAACCAGTACGAAGACCAGCTTGAGCTTCATCATCTTATTTTCTCTTTAAGGACCTTGTGTAATCTGAAATCTGAAATGTATACACAATGAAATCAATTCAAAATAAGCTGATGAACACGTTACGTCTTGATTGTATATACATGTAACTGTATGCACGACTTTTTAGAACATATACTTTTTGTACTTAAAGTAGGTGTTTCAAAAACTGAAGACTGGTTGCTGATTGAGTACAATAATAATGATGATGGTAATGATCATAAGCAAAAGGACTACGATGATGATGGTGGTGATGGTGATGATGATGATGATAATGAAGATAATGATAATGATGATGATAATAATAATGAGAAGAAGAAGGAGAAGGAGAAGGAGAAGAAGAAGAAGAAGAAGAAGAAGAAGAAGAAGAAGAAGAAGAAGAAGAAGAAGAAGAAGAACTCTAATTGCAACCTTAGGGTGGATTCTTTTGTTATCGACCTATTGTTTCGATTCCCCTTATCGCACACTTTTTTTGCCTTAACACTCTCCTGCCCTATTGTGACGGAATAAACCATATTGTTTTGATTCGCCGTGTGGTGGGTTGTATGCATACGCGTAGGCAGTTAGTCTGAATTTCAGACTTCCCCTGCAAAGCAGGGGCCATCCGCGAAGACAGGTTTGGCTGTTGATTCCAGAATAAAGGTCTGACAGTCAGACTAGTAGGCAGTGGGTGTTTGGGGTGTTCAAACACTCCCCTTTTGCTAATAGAGGGTTTTACACCCCCAAACAAACACTTTCCCCCGGAAACGTCCCCTTTTCCACAAGAAACACTCCCTTTTTTCCCGGACTAACCTCTATTATTTGTCATTTTGGGGGGGGGGGGTGTTGTAAATCACTGGAAGCACGAATAAATGGTTATAGTGTCTCCATGGCAATTTCTTTACCTGGGATTTGGATAATGAAATAACAAGAATTATGCTTGGAACTTTGCGGGTAAAAAAAAAAAATTCGGTGGGACAAAAAATGCATTAGGCTCGTCGTCGCCCCCCCCCCCACGCCCCACGCCCCCCCTTTGCTTGTGGTATATATTATTATTATAGCGGTAAAAAATATTAGGATCGCGGCTATATAGGATCGCAGATTAACACCCCCTTGGCAAAATTCTGGGTACGCCTATTGTTGTATGAAAGAATAACTACGTCAGGGGGGAATTGTTTGTCTTCTCACATTGTTCAATATTCCTACTAACGTATCCTCCCTACTCAAAAGTATTGCAACATACATTATAACGCATGTATTTTGAGTTGAAGGGGTCTTTCTTTAACGATATCTTCATGAAGTTTATTATTGGAAAATATCATTTTTTTTTCTTAAAGAAATCAATAAATATTCTGTCTCGTTTCTTCTCCAAGGCGGAGAGATTATCAACTGCAGGCGTACTGACGGCAAAGGGGCTGGAACATTAAATTTAACATTTTTTCGTCTCTCTGTAGGGGTGAGGTGTTAATTCATATAAGCATATTAATTCGGTTTCATATTTCCCATTAAACGGTTTTGATGGATTGGAAAGACTTCCATCACCAAAAAATGCACAATATGTTACTCTGACGCGGTCTGAAAAAGAAGACCACACCTGGCGAAGAAGAAAGCGCCTCACATCTTCGTAAGACAGTGGCAAGGAGGATTCGCCCAATATTTTGACAAGACCTCTTAAAGTTATAATTTATTAGTTTTTTTAAGTTTTAAAGGTGGTTTAATGTTTCAAACATCGTAAAATTTACTATCATGCGACTTTTCAGTACAATGGATATATCATGTGGAGAGAAGTCCATCATCTTTAATAAGTAGCCGTATCCACCTTACCACTGTCTTCTGAAGATAGGAGGCGCTTTCTTCTTCGTGGCGTGTGGTCTTCATATTGTAACATATTGGCATTTTTTTTTGTTGGAAGTCTTCACTGTAATAACGCTGTTTAAAATATTTTAAACAACTGCTTACCGTTATTTAAGCCCGTTACTCTACTATATCAAAATTTGAACAACGCAGTTCAAATTTTGAACAGAGTTCAAATTTTAATCAATATTGTTTAAAAGACGAATTCCACAATCATGGTTGTTTAAAATTTTAAACAATAGCAGTTAGAGTAACGGAATTAAACAACGGTAAGCGGTTGTTTAAAATATTTTAAACAGCGTGTTTTACAGTGTTCGCAAAACCATTTAAAATAATAATATTATATTATTATTATTATTATTATTATTATTATTATTATTATTATTATTATTATTATTATTATTATCACTAATATTAATAATATTATTATTATTATTAATATTAATATTAATATTATTATTAAGTGCTAAGGCCCGTTAAAGAGACGTACCATACGCTGATGGAAAAATACACAAAAACATGAAAAGCATGAAAACCACACAAGCTTGACGTTATTTGTGATTTTTTCCAACAAAATAAGTCGAAAAATTGGAAAATTACAACGCGGAGAAAAACGGAATTTGACATTTGTAAAACGAAGAAAAACGGAATTTGACATTTGTAGAACGGAAAACATCTGTCCTTAGCCCAAGTGATAACTCGAGGCCTTTGCAGTATAAGAGCATTGGTGGAGGGAGCCTTCATTGTGGATTGTACTGATGAAGAGAAACTTATAAATAGCAGATGAAGAGAAACTTATAAATAGCAGATGAATGGAATGAGTGTTCTGCAAATGGTTTTCTTTAATCACCAAAACTTATCTTAAACCTCGGTAATGGCAATGAATTACAACCTGCTAGTTCGGCCAAACACTCTCACCAGAAGCAATCCCTGCTGGTACGAAATCAAACCGTATACTTACCAACGTTCCCTCCGGAATAGTTTACCTGCAGATCTGATCAACTGGAAGAATGAAAACGTCTCTTTTAAGATACGCCACCGGACATCAGTTTTCATTTTTTAAAGTGGAAAAGGGTATAGAGCTGTAACGTTCAAATTCAGTGTAATGTGATTTGAAATGTCACGTGGTATTTTTAACCCAATCAGTGGTAGAAATATATATTTGACATGGACAATGAACCATTCATGATTGATGATCTAGGGTCATATGTTTCTCAGAGTTCGAATTGTTTCAAGTTTTAAGTTAAGGCGCCGTCACACTATGACGAATTGGCATTGCGTATCCATTGCGTATGGAACATTTTGACATTCGTTGGCATACGCTAGCGTTCGTTCGGGAATCGTTTTGACGTCGTTGTTGAGTCGTTTTAATACGCAATCATACGTTGTTGTTCGTTCCGTACGCTGAAAAATTTTAAGCATGCATAAAATTTATCGACGTATGCCAAGCGTATAAGCCATGCACAGCGCGTACGCTCTGAAGTTGCAATGCGAACGTTTTATTCGTCAACAGGACGGAAGCGGTAAGTCACCGATACATTTCCATTGATCGACCCTTTCTCTGCGAACGTTTTGCGTGTTGGTAGCGAATTAAAAATAAATTTACTTCTCATTTTTATCCATGTGGGATTATCATGCTTATACTAGATTGTGCTTCATGTATCTGGGTGTGTTTGTGTGTGTGTGTGTGTGTGTGTGTGTGTGTGTGTGTGTGTGTGTGTGTGTGTGTGTGTGTGTGTGTGTGTGTGTGTGTGTGTGTGTGTGTGTGTGTGTGTGTGTGCGTGTGTGGGCGCGCGCGCGCGCGCGCGTGTGTGTGTGTGCGTGTGTCTGCATGCGTGTTTGCGCAAGAAAAAAAAAACACCTTACCCCATGGGGTTCGTTGCTTAAAATGTTTATACTATAGGAAAATGTATCTGGTAATAAATGGAAATTGTTGTTATCGAATCCGGTATATATTCATTCATATCGTAGTGGAAAAACTTTTTTGTTCAAAATACCAGATTTTATCAGATTTTATTCTCAAGAAAAAAGTTTTATGCAACATCCCCTAATCAAATATTTTGTCCATTCCTCATAACAGTTTTACAATACTGTTTAAGAATACATAGGTGAAAATTCTACATTAATCAATTTCCAGATTTTCATAATTGATCATAAAAAAAATAAGATCTTTCTAATAAAAAAATCCCTATTTAGTTACCATGAAATTTAATAAGTTCATTATTTTGGAACAGTAAAATCACCAATATACAACACGTTTGCAAAAATATGACCTTATCATTACCTTAACCGTTGGCCAGATTTCAGGTTATTACTATTTTTCTCACGCGAATATTAAATTGGGGTAAATGTTGCCTTTCCATATCAATTTGCCCTGGAATTATACCATAATGAGTAATTTTGGTGCTCCAGTTTTTATACTATACAAATACAAATCTTGGCTCTTTTGGATTTCGGCATACTGGGGGAAATTATATACCCAAACTCAAATGACGGAACAAAATGATGTTGAGTTCAAGAAGGCATAATGTTCGTAAATGCACACAGACACCATGTGAACGACTTGAATTCGCAGACTGTACGCGTAGCGTACGCAAAGCTCGTTAGTCGTTCGATTAGAGATCGCTGTCTGTAAGTTAAAGGCACTGTATAACAATGTTTCCAGTTTAAAAAATCTGAGCTACATGATTCCCCATGCTACTAATGTCTTTGATACAGTCTAAAAATGAAGCGCTGAAAAAAATTGCAGTGTAAAACAATAATTAAGTGCGTGTATGTATACTCTCACTCATCCAGGTAGTAGATAATGAAGTTGGAACTTAAAACTTGTCAACTGGACTTACTTGTTTGTTGAAAAGCGACGTTTCACGT
>JZLH01S0512318.1:30772-45772 GCA_001188425.1 Eucidaris tribuloides
TTAATGCTAAAGAAATATTGTTATCCGTGATATCTGTAATGTATCCAAAGTTTAATCCTCTCTTCCAATTCCATGTTCATTAACTAATAAAGTGTTTTTCATTGTCTCAATGATGGCATTTTAGGTCCATATCCCATTCAGAGCACAGAATAGCATAAATTAAAGCTCAGTTAAGACGATCTATTATCACAAAAATGTAGAAAACAAACTCAGTGTATTTTCACGTGAGACATAAGGACCCTATTCGTATTCTTTTCAGTTACAGAACAATTGTTCATTTTTCCCCGTCTGATTAGCCCTCCCTGTGATCAATGGCTTTTTTTACCGATATTTTGAGGCACCTGTGTCGTAATTTTAGGCACTACTTAGCTTTTGAAAGTGATACTTTCTTAAGATGCCTCCTTTTCCTCGTTACTTTGTGCCCATCGAACTTTGAAGACGACTATAGAGCAGTGAACTAAATTTAATTTCGTTTATCAGGCTCGCTCGCTACGTAATCAACGCTTCGCTATGCCTAAATTTTTGATATATAATGTTTGAGTCTCTTATCAGTCATGCTGAATTTTGATACATTTCAGAAAAATCCTTTTTATAAGATGATTATTAGCACCCATCGCATTCTGCCAGTCCAAAATCTTGTCTCGATCGCTTCCGCTCGCTCGTTCATTGATATAAGACATTGAAAACCCAACTGCAAATCTAAGTGTGATACTGGTTTTATATTACCGCAAAAGATCGAGAAACACATTATGTGATGGTCTAAAATGTAATCTACAATAAAAGCTATGATGCCAATTGTAGGGTACGAGATAGTGGATATTTTTGCACGTTTGTATGTGAGTCCCCTTTATCAGAAGAAATGAGCCCTGTGAATTTGGGATGGGGACCGCAAAAATTTTGGGCCAAAATTTGAATTCTTCATCCGATCATTAGGTTCCCCCCCCAAACACTTCCTCGAACGGATTTACGCCTTGGTAAGCGAGGGAGCGAAGCGACCGAGCCAGGAGCTTTTGAGTTTTTTAGAATTAAAATTGGACGATCTTAAGCATTTTAAAGGCATTTCAGAAGAAATTCTTACTATATAGCAATTTTATCAATGATTAATTAATAAAAAAAATTAGATTTTTTTCCTCGAAAAATGGGGGGATGATTGTACAGGCCATCCCCCCGCCTCGAAAAGTGGGGGGGATATAACCCCCGCATCCCCCAGGATTTACGCCAGTGTTTCACGTCCTATCCGGGACGCTTCATCAGGCCGACTGATCTTCGGCGGCAATTGGTTGATGACCCGTGACGGGGTCGAAGAATTTCGGAAAACGTCGAGGAATCTTCCGAACTGCCGAGTTGTAGGCCCCGGCTAAGTTGTGCCGCAGGCCCCCTCCCCTGTTGAGAGATGGCTCCTCCCTTTTCACGTAAATCGACTCCTTAACTCCCCTCTCAAACCACCGTGCCTCGCGATCTAGGATGACGACGTCCTTGTTTTCAAAGGTGTGATTTGTGCTGTTCAAATGGGAGTATAAAGTGCTTTAAAAAAGTGAAAATCATTGAGAGACTATTCCAGCTTTTCTCCGTAGAATGCTGTGTTGCAGAATTTCCTATCGCCCGATATAAAATTAATGTGCCAATTCGTATCTGCACATATTGTACTAGTGACAGCATAACTCTCCAAACTTTTGTGTTCTAGGGTTTTCATTTGTCCATTCAAACACTGTCAGATATGTCAGATAGCAAAGTCCACAATTTTTTAAACGGGTCTTCTACAGTGTTATATAGTGTCTTTAATGAGAAATTATGAAATGGTGATGGAGACGTTATTGATTCGTTTTGAATCGCTGTCGGTTCGTTCGATTCGGTTTAATTCACCCATACAGAATTCATTCGCTGGGAATGCTGTGCGTATTTGAAATTTTTCAATTCGTTCGCGGTACGCAATGCCAATTCGTCATAGTGTGACGGCGCCTTATGCTTACACGCAAAACAACACTTAATACCGGAAAAAAACCCAAAGAAATAAGAATATATAAAAACAGTATTACGTTTTTGCATTGCTTTGTGGCGACAGGAAATCTTTTCGTTTTGTAGGGCGCTTCATACAATTAATTAAATTAATTAAATATGTTATTCTTATAAACGTTACACACTTCGATTAATCAATCCAATTGGTACCATTTGGGAGGGGGGATCTGTCAACCTTCATATTGTATCTTGTTTTTTTTGGGAGGATTTGTCTGTAATTTGTTTACTTAAGGAGAATCTAGCATAAACATAAAAATATCTTAATTTTATCCGGGGATGATAAAAATAAACCCCATAGAGAGCCACATAGCAGTTTCCGTGCTACGAGTGATAATGACATTGTTTATTTTAGAATGAGTCAACGCTTGACTACAAGATTTTCACAGGAGAATCCTTGCATAGTTTACTTGATTTTAGAATAGTTTCAACCCAAGTTCAGGACTACCCCCAATCATGTAATTTACCTTTAACATATTCATATGCCCTTATTTGCACAGTCCTAACATACATACATGTATGTATATTAATACATCAGTCATTATATCCGTATATTCAATATTTAAAATACATATCATGAGGATGGTTACAATGATAATTAAAATGTCTAACGAGGCATGGAATAATATTATTTTCGTATTGTAATATTGAATCTCAGTGACATGATTGGGAGAAATAAAAAAAAGGCCTGTAGAACCAAACTGGTTGAAAGATAAACTGAATTTACACCAGCTGGAGTGGATCTCCTGGCTGGAAGGATTTGTCTTGAGTTTGTTTAATTAAGGAGAATCAAGCATGAACAGGCCAGTAGTTTAATTCTATCGGGGCACGATAGATTTAATCCCAACAGAAGGCTACACTACAAATGTGTCTGTTACAAAGCATACTGATGGACATTTTTTTTAAATGAATCAACGTTTGACTACACAATTTTCACAATAGAATCCCTGCATAGTTTACTTGATTCTAGAATAGTTTTTACCCCAAGTTGAGGACTACCTCCAATCATGTCAGTTACCTTTAAATATATATTTAATATCGTATTGTATATCATATGTCATAGAATTAGATTTTGTTTATTCATTTATTCTTTCATACTTGACTTTTCTGTGTTAGGGTATTAAAAGTGACCATATGGCTACGCGCAAAACCAAACATATTACCATCAGAAACAACAAAGAAACAAACAAAGAAACGCTTTATTTAATATTTGTATTGCTGTATGTCGACATGAAATATTTTCGTTTTCGAGTGGTTGTACAGATGTTCGCAAAAAATTGTAGTTAGGAATAAGTTAAAAAATGTAACCATTGAATGATTGAAATTTGTTGTGCAGTGCACTGCTTGTAATCGCGGGTGGCTGATCCGTCACGGCACCCTCCCCCCCCCCCGCCCCATTTTCGGCAGGTAACAAATGCCCCCTTTCTAAGTTAGATGTGCCTTCTAGATTGGTCTGTGCCTATATTGAATGAGTGACACTAATGGAAACATTACGAAATTTCGTAAATGAAGGTCATTTTCCTATATTAAATAAAAATTTATCTCACATGTTATCCCTTGTTTTTTATGTGGAAGACACAAAGTGATTGTTGAACAAAGTTGATGCTCATTCTATCACAGATAAACCATACAAATGGATGTTATGCAATATGATAATGCGGACTTGATAATTGATAATTCGGGCATCCATTTTTTTATTAATTAATTGGTCGGAACTTTTGGATAACATTAACAAGGGCCCAGAGAATGATTGCTTGCACCAGGATCATGGCAATCGTATATGATGCCATGTAAACATTCATTTGTCATAAATGGGTAACAAACACACAGATGACAAATATAATCCTTGTTTCATAACTGAGTGCAGATGAGCTGCAACATTTTTATTGAAACACACAACATTTACCGTCAACACAAGAACAGCAATCTTCCTTCCACAAAGGAAAACATCCAAAACTTAAAAACTTCACGAGACTCTAAAGGTAATAGCGAAAAAAGTCGTGGCGAAACGTGTACGCTTTATTTGTTAAATCAAACCACTCCGATGTACCTGTTATAGTAGAGACAAATTTACTCACATCACAGGCAGAGAAAAGGTTCAAGTCTTCTGAAAGACCTTGCAGAGCAAGTGGGCCAACACTGGAAGGGGCACACGAATACTAAAACTGTTGTCGCTCTTTAGATATGGCGTACGGAATGTGTGTGTGTGTGTGTGTGTGTGTGTGTGTGTGTGTGTGTGTGTGTGTGTGTTGTGTGTGTGTGTGGTGTGTTGTGTGTGTGTGGTGTGTGTGTGTGTGTGTGTGTGTGTGTGTGTGTTTTGTGTGTCTGTTGTGTCTGTGTGGTCTGTGTGTGTGTGTGTGTGTGCATGGTGCATGTGCATGTGTGGACAACTGCTTCCAGCACGCATGTGCCAAGTTCAACGAATTACTAAAGTTAGCGATAACGGAGTTTACAGTTTCCAACGAAACTAATAGTTGGCTTATACCCCTATCATGTTGAAGTGGTTCAAACTATTAACCCAACTGCAAGAGGCTACCGCTTGTTTGGTCACGTGATGAAGAATAAATTGACGTTAGAATAGACTTAAAGGTAGAACAGAGTGAAAGAGAGGATCGAAAAGCAGGGTTGCCAGGTTTTCCGATTCTCAAAATGCCAAATTACACAACAAATTTGCATTTGATGCATTTTATAGGCACCATAGCGTAGACGTGATCAGAAATTGCGTTGTAATCAATTTATAACACCTTTGGAAAATCTGCCGCAGCCGAAAATTTGAGTGTCGCGGTTTGGACGCGTTTCCAGATTTTGGACGTGAAGTATATACATGCGCATGCACCGCTACTTATGGGTCCTTGTGGCACATATTTAAGTGAAAATCCCAGGAAAATCGGGTTTTTCGTGATTTCATTTAGGTGTGTCATAAAAAAAAATACACCAAAACGCCAAAAAGCAATTTGGGTAAACTGAAAATGCCGACTGGGCGCGTGAAATTGCCGACTACGAGCATAAGTGGGCGACCCACTGAATTAACTCTCTCTTAAGAGTTCAGTGGTTATCACGCAATTCACTTGAGATGCCAGCCATTCAGCATTATTTACTCTCAATGCACTTTACTGCTACTCCTAAATTTCCAGTTCTATATGCCTATAGCTGACCATATATCTTCTTTTTTCGTTTCCGTACACAAACGATGAATTTGAACGACTCGTCGGATTCCTGGAAATACGTGATTGTCTTGAGCAAATCTGTGATTTCAGTTCAGTGGGTGTCACAGAGTGTCATACCCCACACCCCCTCTAGTGACGGCTCTGGAAGCACTCAATTCACATGGGATGCCTTTTGACAATACGGTAATACATACTACCGCGACTGCTATACTTCCAGTTCTTTATGTCTGCATGAACCCAAATTTTGTTATTTTTTTTTCATACATGTCGTAGTAAAGACTACAGTCTGCATTCAGGGCATGCGATCGGTGGGCTGTGCGCACGTAACTGCGCAGCTGTGACACATTCATCCCAAAGATTGGGCATCAAGTGGAAATAATATGAACAAACTTTGGCTAAGTAATGTCACAACAATGGTAATTTTCTTCACAGTGTGGGCATTATGCGGATTTCATGTAAAAACATTGTTGCAAAATAGTGCCACAGATTGGTATTTGTCTTAACATTGTAAGCGCAATGTGCATCTTGGTGAAGACTCTGTGGTAAATTAATGCCACAGAGTGCGAATTAATTTTACAGAGTGTCAATTTATTTAACATGACTTTGTGGGTGCTGTGTAGTCTTATGTGAACACACTGTGGGAAATTAACGTGACAGAGTGGCACTTTGTTTCACTGTGTGGACGCTGTTTGGTACTATGTGAACACACGGAGGGGGAATTAATGTCACAGAGTGGCAATTTTTTTGTCACGGTGTGGGCGCTTTTTACTTGAATAAACCTCCCGGGCTTCCGGTCTGTTGTCACACAATTCACATGGGATGCAGCATAGTTGAACATTATTATTTATATCAGCGATTTTAGCATAAAATTAAAACCGCATGTTTTCCTTCCTCTTAATGATTGCCGTCCATATCACAGCATGTTTTACCTTCTTCCGGAAATATCGCTACTTTTGCCATATTCCCCTGTGCTGAAGACTAGTGCAATATGAGACCATGTAGCACTCGTCGCCGATATGTTGCGCATGCGCAAGATCCATTATTGCCGGTGATTTCAATTCCAAAATTCACCGCGGCATACGCTGCACACAAAGTCCCATAGGGTTCCTATAAAGGTAGACGTTGTGCAAACCTATACATAGGCTGTTACTGTTAGCGTTACTGTTTGATAGTGTTACTAAGTTTGGAAGCTCTGCACTTTCTTTGAACTTTGAAGTTTAGATATGTATGTATTCCAAAGGGATTGTTCCAAGTTTTCAGCAGAAAATAAATAAAAAAGAAAAATAAAATAAGAAAAGTAATCAAAGATAATATACACAAATAAAAAGATGAGAAATAGAAATGTAATAGAATAGATATAATGAATGGGAATTTTGTTTTAAGCGACTATAGATTTCAACAGCATTGGAATTTGGATACATCTTCAGTATTTCTAGATTCATGTACATTTACAGCAACAGTTGACTACTTTTGAGATGAGATATGGGCCCACAATCAGGGTAAGTCAAATGAATTTCTAATTTTTACACAAAATGCCTGATATGAATAATAATAATTATATTGCATGGCATAATTCGGGGGATACGAGAATTTATTGCCCGCGCTGGGACCATATTGCACTCGTCCTACGGACTCGTGCAATATGGTTCCAGCTTGGGCAATAAATTCTCGTATCCCCCTCATTGCCATGCAATATAATATAATTATTCACGCTCAATAATCTTTACTGCCACTACTATATTTCCAGTTCTATATGCCTGGACCCATATTTCGTTTATTATTGCTTCCGTACACCAATGATGAATTTGAAAGACTCTTCGGATTCCTGGAAATACGTGATTGTCTTTAGCAAATCTGTGATATTATTTCTGGACGGAGGGCTCTCGAAATCGTTTGGAGTTCTCCTCAATGAAATGGTTGGTCGATACGATGCAGATTACACGACAATGGCTTTTATTTGTAGTTTGCCGAGCACTCTCATGTTCGTTACAGGTAGGCCATGTATGAAATTACAGTATGGTGATATTGTACTTGCGAACAATGTACGTTTGAAGATAATGTCTGCCTTCACTAGGTTTGAGATACAGTTACAGATACAGACTGGTTTTATTGTCGATGAAGATTTAAGATAGAACATAGAAATGTTGCTTTCACTGATATAATAGTATTAAGTATACATTATGATAGTGTAATAGTAGAAGTAAAAGTAGTAATAGTAGTAGTAGTAGTAGTAGTAGTAGTAGTAGTAGTAGTAGTAGTAGAAGTGGCAGTAGTAGTAGTAATAGTAGTAGTAGTAGTAGTAGTAGTAGTAGTAGTAGTAGTAATAGTAGTAGTAGTAGTGGTAGTAGTAGTACTAGTAGCAGAAGAAGAAGAAGAAGAAGTAGTAGTAGTAGTTGTAGTAATAGTAGTAGTAGTAGTAGTAAGAAGAAGAAGTATAGTAGTAGTAGTAGTAGTAATAATAGTAATAGTAGTAGTAGTAAGAAGGAGAAGAAGAACAAGAAAACGAAGGAGAGGAAGAAGAAGAAGAAAAAGAAGAAGGAGGAGGAGGAATAGAAGGTGGAAGACATGAATACCGGGGCTCACTGAAGATTTGATGTGAACCATTTCACAGCAAAGACGTATGCCTGAAGCATCTTGGTCTAGAATATATGGCCCGATATACTGCTAAAGTAATTCATGGAGTATTTCAAGTATAGTCTATATAGAAATGACTAAATCGGAGTGTTATAAGGGGAAAAAACTGGTCACAGTCCTAGAATCCTGTACCTGTAAGTCGGTAATTCTCCAGAAAAGAACATGTCGGAAACGTAAGCCTCGCAACTATTCCGCCTTTGAACAATGCCCATGATGTGCATGGGAACTTTGGTATTCAATAACGGTTTGTTAATTTGTTATGAATTATATGACATGGCATGCTGCCCCGATACGTGCTTGCGTGCAACCTTCAAATCAAACAAAGAAGAAGAATGATAATGCATAGGATTTCTATTGACTACTTTGAATTTTTATTAAATGCTCAGGGCGCTTTATGAGCATATCGTGTAGGTATCAAAGGGTTCTTATTTTACTATAGGTTTTCCCGGTCATTTTCGCAACTTTTTTACTCATTTTAACTTTACAATATTCTAATTCAACTCGTTTGATGAAATCAGGACAAAAATGAATTTTCAATTTCAAGTTGGATGTTTTCAAGTTATCAGTTTTGCTTTTCATAAACACACTTGCCTCATTCAATTTTGTAAAAAAAATCATGTATTCAGGTATTCATTATTCAATTTCAAATCGATAGGTCAAGAGGTTATCTGCGGCTGCGCTCGATTTTACAGTTTCTTTTTCATTTACGCGTAATCTGTTTATTGCTTCAGAAATTCTATTTAAAAACCTTGTCCCCATTTACTTTGTTGATGTAATCTTTTTGTTTTTCTATTCTGAATCATTTCTCACACACACACACACACACACACACACACACACACACACACACACACACACACACACACACACGATTATATATACTCATCCAGTTTTTATGTATATATGTATCTATCTATCTGTATAAAATTTATATATATATATATATGTGTGTAGATATAATAGGGTGTGTATGTGTGTGTATGTGTGTGTGTGTATGTGGTGTGTGTGTGTGTGTGTGTGTGTGTGTGTGTGTGTGTGTGTGTGTGTGTGTGTGTGTGTGTGTGTGTGTGTGTGTGTGTGTGTACAGTGCATATAACAGTTGGACTCTAACGATATTACACTCTCAGAAAATTTGAGATTTTATTCAGAGCTCAGAATATAAATGACTAGAAATTCTCCTAATCTCTCTTTTATGTAGATGATTTCGGCCTATGCGACAAGATATACAAGAAAATGTGATTCATCTGTCAAGTCATACATGCGTGAGCACATATTAAAAGCAAAAATGTCACTTTTCAACATTCACAAGGGTCATTTGGGGGGATTTGTGATACAGTATTTTGATAAATTCTGTTTCTGGTGAATGATTAAGTGCTTATGTTAATCATTTCTCGTTTGACCCCTTTACACCTCGCCCGACACAATTCAAATAGTTTATGGTTCAGTGAACTACCTAAATTTTGAAATTGTAAAATCTATTAAGTTATTGAAAAAATTGAAGTCAAATACTTTTCAGCAAAATGTATCTTCACATTTTGTATGAACATAAGAGGTTGTAACCATGTCATGGTGAGTGAGCACATTTTATAAATAAAGCAGAAACACATTAGTTACTATTATTTTGGCATAAGAAATGACTCCTAGATGTGACTTTTGAAAAGTTTGTTTGTTTGTTTGTTTGTTTGTTTGTTTGTTTGTTTGTTTGTTTGTTTGTTTGATTTAAACACGGTATAAAATACTTGCTATCAGCCGTTAGGCTGTTTTTCAGCAAGTCCGTAACAAATATGAACAAATACAAAACAAATTTACATACAACAAAGTTATAAAATAAAAATTACACATTCAAATTTAAACATAACAAAAATAAATATATAAAAAAGACAACAAATCAACAAACAAAAACCAAGACTAGGATTAGATTCAAAGGAAATATCATTAACTTGATGACAACATTAACTTTATCATGAAGTTAACTTAAGTAGCACGTTAATTATTGATAATATAAATATAATTGGTAAATTTCATTCACAAACATACAAGAAAGGAGAAAGTGACAATTTTGCCCTTAATGCTTCCTCACTCATGCATGACTTGATCACATTTTCACACAGAAGTTAGTCAATGAGTGCAGAAACACCACTGCCAAATTATTTTGCTCAAACTCGTTTCATTAAAAAAAAAAACAATATGGTGTTTTGAAAAGGGGGAGGGGTGCTTTTTTGATGAGTTTATAAGATTCTATCCCTTCCTCATATAGGCCCCGTCGTCAAGATGATGATGGGTGGGCTACATCCTCGTGTTCTTGCGGTAACTGGTGGACTGCTATACGCTGTTTCATTGATGTGCGTTCCTCTGATGGACAATCTCGTATTTCTTGGGATTTTATCCATATTAACAGGTACGAAGAGAATGATTTATCGATATATTTGAAACCAAAGTCTTACATAAATTTAGTATAATTATAATCGTATTTTTAGAAGCTGCCTAATTTATGACAATATAAACTCCTCAAAAAAGTTTGGAAATCTGTGCTTGTCCAATTATTTATCTTTTGTCGTAGTAATAACCAATCCAAGCTTGTACCGTCATAAAGATTATTTGATTTTCTTTATGATACCCTACTTGTTATGATTATTTAATTGGGGAAAATGCAGGATTTAAAAATATGGGATAAAGTGTAAATTGAAAAATTTAATTTAAATTGCTGTTAACAAAATAATGACATACAGAACAACACGTTCTTATTGACTCTTTATGACCACCGGTCATTTTGCAGCTTTTCAATTTACACTTTATCCCATATTTTCAAATACTGTCCCTTCCTTTATAGCATAGTCATACCCAGTAGGGTATAATTTTAATGAAAATTAAATAATCTTTCTGCTGGTAACAAGCATGCCTTCATTGCTACCACAAGAAGGGAGAAATAATCGTTCAAAGACAGATTTCCAAACTTTTTTTGAAGCGTTTATTTATTACTATACCATATTTCAAATTGTAAATTGTTTTCCTACTGTATTGTATTTGTGTGTGTGTGATTACGGAAAACAAACAAACAAACACTACAATGTCTTTTACCGTTTCTATAACTTTTCAAGGTTTTGGATCAGCACTGCTTACGTTTCCGGCGTTTGTAGCAGTAAATGACTATTTCCCGCAATCTTTCATTTTCTACAACACCATAACGTTGTTTGGATGGACGGCCGGTGCCTTTTCTATGCCACTGATCACCGAACGGTCGTTAGAAGCCTACGGCTACAACGGTGCCTTTCTTATACTTGGCGGTATTTGCTTGCACGCAGTCGTGTGTGGGGCTGTGCTTCGACCAAGACGGACGAACCCAAACCATGAGTCACCATACGGTGACGAAAGTAAAAAATTGATTACCGAGCCCGATAAGCAACAGAAAAAAGTTCAAAGTCAAGTCGCTGACCCTGGCAAATCCAAATTCTCATTGGCCAACATCGCAAAAACAAGTTTCTTCTTCAGAGAGCCAATGTATGTCCTATTTATACCGACAATGTTTCTACAAAATTACACGATTTGCGCCTGGATGCTGTTTCTCGTCCCTCACGCTGAATCGCTGGGAGTCGTTCCTTCCCGAGCCGTGCTCTTGTCAACAATAGCCGGTGTGAGTGGAATCTTCGGAAGAACGGCATATCTGTTGTTGGTACACTTCGAATACGACTCCCTTAAGATCTGCTGTTTTGTCAATCTAATTTGCGTCATTATATTCGCCTGCGATCCCATTAATACCAGCTTCACTTTTCTGAGTTGTACCGCCCTCGTCCAAGGGTTCGTCATCTTTATAATCGATTCATTCCCCTATACGATTACGAAAATCGTCGTCCGGAGTGAAGAGAATATGCCATCGGCCTTGGCGGCCACCAGCTGGTTAACAGGGACCGCTGCATTGATTGGCGACGTATTGTCTGGTGAGTCTATATGATATCTTTCATTAACCCCCTCGGTCCCTAAGACAAAATATTGTGATGTTTCTCGCATGAAGCTATGTCGTTACCATGCCACCACAAAGTGGCAACTAATGTTGGCGACTAGAACACGGGACTAACGCATCTACAGCTTGCAAAATGGTTCGAGGGAGGTAGACGAGGGGCCAAAACACTAACCCGATGCTTTTCACAAATTTTTCGAAAAAAAAGTCGATTTGAGAGGTAAAAATGGTATCATCAGAAAGAGCTTTGCAATTGGAATAAGATTTTTCAGAAATTATATTCGCATTGAACTATAAATAATGAAACCAAGAGAACCACCAGTATTGAGGCGAAAGACATGGACAGTGCGCACGCGTATCGTTTTATAAAGATGATTAGTCATTCCAATCGCAGACGCACAACAGCTTCTACCCTATTATTTTTTCTTTACAGTTTTTCTTGAAGGGTTGGTATATGTGCGTTTTTATTAAAATGGTTACGAGAACATAAGGCAATTTACCCTCATCTCTCTGTACAAGGTTCAAGGTTCAAGATTATTCCATGCTGTACTAACTTGAGAAGAATAAAAATAATCACAATAGAATGAAATCCATAAGGCCTACATCTGTTTGCATTCAGAGAATACAGAATAACAAGATAAATAAAATGGTGATAATTTGAGCAAATTTGACAGAACCTTTAAAGACTTATGAACTTTCAAATTCTTGTTATCCTGGTCATGGAGGAGTCTTAAATTGGCAGCTCTACCACGTTTTGAGATGAAAGTGCGGAGATTTCTCCCATTTGTATACAAATTTTCACAAATTTACGTTTTTCTGAGATGTCAGTTGAGAAGGTAACTAAATTCTTTCAGAAAAAAGTGTATAATAATTCTTGCTGGGACATACTTCTACAAAAAGGAGGGGCAAAAAAAAAATCGAATTTTGATTTAAAAATGAGAGTAAGTGAAAATTTGTGTAAAAATAAACCAATGGGAAGTTCTCCAGATCTTCATCTGTAAAAAAAAAAATAATAAAAATGGTAGAGTTGCCAATTTAAAAACAAATTCTCCAAAATCAGGGTAAAATCGGGGATTGACTAAACTTTGATAAGTCATAATTCTTGAATAGTTCAACTAAATTTGCCCAAACTTATACTGTTTTCTTTCTCTTATTGTTTTCTTTTTCTTATTGTTTTGTATTCTCTGAATGCGGAAAAATGTTTGGGTTTCACTTCTCTTAGTGACGTTGTTCACCCGGAAGAACGACGCGAACGCACTTGCCCTATAGGACATGCGTTTTGTGTTTTTTGTTCCCGGCAGGACGCTGTCTCTTTTTTAAAAAAATGCATTATAACTCTAAAATGAAACCATGAATTTTAATGAAAATTCTTGAGCTGGTAAATGAATACACAATGTTTCAGTTTCCTAAATTTCAATTCATAATATATATGGGTAATTATTTGGCGAACATCAGAAAACGGCGTCTCGTCGCGAGACGTCGTTCTGCCGACAAAAAAAAAAAAAACATTTTACGCGAGCGTGCGCGTTCACGTCGTTCTTCCGGGCACACGACGTTGGTATTGGCATTATTTTGGTGCCCTTGACACGTTAGTCAATTATCTCTTTCAAATTTAGTGCACACCACGTACTCTTCAAACTGGAATTCGAACTAAATTCATTGACAAAACAGTGACAGCAAGTCTCATTTTGTTTTCCTTTTATAGGTCATGTCTACGACGTCACAGGGTCTTACCAAGTAGTCTTCTTGACTTTCAGCGGTCTTTCGTGCATCGTTATCGTCAATGTGCTCGTATATTTTCTAATCATTAGAAGGAAGAAGTGAGCAATAACGTCCCCGACATCAAACTTGGTATACAGCGTGGCCCAGAAAAAATGTCCCTCTCGTAGACAACAAAATAATTACCAACATCAAGTTTTATACTCAATTAAGTTTACATATTTAGAAAGCCCATTTAATTTTATAGTTCCTGTGAAAATTTCAAGGTCTCGCTTTATTGGTTTTGAATATACAGGCTCTTATGTAACAGCAGTGCTTTTCGACCCATTCCAAGTTTACTAAAAAGAAATGCATTCTACAGACATACCATGCATTATTCCATGCTTCACTTTCATGTCAATGACTGTGTTCTTGTTGTTGTAAAGTAACAAAAGTCAAGTCCATTCACTTTTGAAAATGAAAACTAATCAAAATTCAGTTCCACTGGTTCCATAGGATGTCTTCCATTTAAAGTTTGTCCTTCAATGTCCAGCTTGTAAACCTTATTGTTCTCCTGCACATCCCTCCACCTGATTGACCATTTCAGCGTTGAGCATTGATGAAGCACTGCAAACTTGGAATGGACTGAAAAGCACTGCTGTCACATAATGGATTGTGTATTCAAAACCAATGAAGCGAGACCAATGAAATTTTCACAGAAGTTAGAAAATAAAATGAGCTTTCTAAATATGTAAACCTAATTGAGTATGAAACTAGATTTTGCTAATTATTCTCTTGTCTAGGAGAGGGACATTTTTTTCTTGGACACGCTGTACTGCACAAACACCAAATGTTGAATGAACCTTGTGAGACCTCTCCCATACACAAAATATGACATCAATGCACCAGTTGAACAGTTTTTTATATGAAAAAAAAGATGATATATCTTTATAAGGTTATGCTTTTTCAGGGTCACTTATCACAGAGATTTAAAAGTATATCCATTAAAGTGACAGGCTAACATTGTGGAGCTTCAATTAAAAAAAAATTGTCAAATTTTTATATCTGAACTACAAAGTAGTGTTCATATGGACAAAAAAACACCCTAGAATAAACAAGTTTGGAAAGTTACGCTGCCAATGGCAAGTTATGCATGAATAAACAATTAAAACTCGGGGCGAGTTTAAATAGCGTAGGTGTACACACAGTAAGTCTATGGGAGAAAATGGGACAGGTGAATCCGATCAACTTACGATTTTTACTTTTTTAAAGCACTAAATAATCATTTTGAAATACAATTTTTCAGGGCGTCATTTTTAGACCTTATCAAAGACAATGGTAGCATGGGGAATCATGTAGCTCTAGATTTTTTTAACTTGTGGTAAATGTTAGCCAATACCTTTAAGAGCGGCATCCTTTTATCATTCCATTGATACCTCACTTGCATCACTGGTGTTAGTCATGCATGATCAAGTATATTGATCTTGAAGTGAACAATATCAAATCACACTTTTGGCAAGTTTTGGCAAAGCT
>JZLH01S0512362.1:15753-31268 GCA_001188425.1 Eucidaris tribuloides
GTGTGTGTGTTGGCTATGGAGAAAGCTTCACAGTGTGACGCAAACCCTATATATTGACAATTAGTCAAATTGATATATACCATTCATACGGAAATACAGAAAAGTAACTTGTCTTTCAGATTCAATTTCACTTTCAATTTTATTGGCAGGCAGTATTTATTTGGTGTCATTTTTGTAACATTTGTCCATTTTTTCGGCCTGTTGGCGTAACTTTCAACCAACACCATGAGACGCGCGTGACGTCACTCCGTGTTGTGCAATCGATAGTGCAAAATGCTCCCGTATGGTGGATTAATGCATCTCCTACCATCCTTGGCATGTAAGATAACATGCACAGAAAGCAGGTTTATGAAGCCACTGTTCACCAAAGTTGTGCAATTCCAAGATTGATTCATAGGCGTCGGGTCACAGCTGTTTGTGTATTTAATTTAATTGTACAAAATGCACGCTAAACAATGTCCAAACTGCTCCCTCCGTCCCTGGAGGCGTGTGAAAGGACCTTTACTTCTAGCCCACTACCGGCTCCAACCCTCCCGCTAGGCCGCCGGGGCCCCCACCCGGCGGGGCCCGGCGCGGCCGGGGGGGCCCCGTCCCAACCATTCTATTTCGATTCCTGCAGCAGAAACGCTTCATCCACACAGGTTCTGTTCATGTTGTTGGAACAATGTCTCATATGGGGCTCGACTCTTTTAAAAGCTGTGTGCACAGGATTCTTTTAGAAAATGTAATTTATAGATAGTGTCTCAATTCCCCCAGTTTGATAGTGATTTAATTAAGTTGATTTTCAGTGAATCAGTTGGTTGGCCTTTTGGATCATTTGTGTTTTTGTTGGCTATTGCTCACACACACAACTCTAATCGAGTTTGAATTGCCTGTTACGAGCCCACCCCTACTCACCGCTCGAGTTATTTTGAGCGTTTTGGAATGGCTCTCGAGCGCCCTCGTTCCAAAGTTGTTCCCAACAACACTTCCATGGAATTGTGAACATGCAAGGTTGGACTGTCCAAGGCTGAGAAATTATATCCTGTATAACCTTCTTCCAACTTAAGGTAAGGTTATATATTTTACTGGCTTTCATTTCATATAGCCTATATTAGCTGCCATAACAATAAACTTAAAGCGTGATACAGTTTGAGTGTCAAATCGGTGTGAGTGAAATGAAATGTTTAGCTGGTAAAATTATACGGGTCAAACTTTCAGTGAATTATGAGCTATTAACTCATATTAATATAGTCGATACATGTTTTGTCGGTTTAAAGAGTGAGATTTAACGCAAACTTGGTGAAAACTACAATCTTACGTGTATGTTGATCGAGACGAAACAACTTTACGTGTTTTGTCTACGAAACTTAAAGACATTGTTTCACATTACTGGACACTTTATTTATGCACAAATGTACAACTTTCGTATCTGGGCTGTATAATAAGTTTCCAATTAATAAATATGCAGGTAAGAAGGCAAACTTTTTTTTTTTAATTATGTTGTCACTATTAAGCCGTGAATGAATATTACCTCGAAATTAAACGTCAACCAGATTAAGGGAAAACGTATGGGATATGTGATATAACTGCTCACTCATTGATTGTCACTGTTTTAAAGCACATAATGATTGCTTTAAAGTGCATTTTTCCTGGCTTTATTCTTACAACACAGAAGAGAGGGTTACGCAGCTGAGATTTTCATTTGAAATGGAAACATTTATGATAAAACTGCTCACTCGTTGATTGTCACTGTTTTTAAAGCACTAAATGATTACTGTAAAGGGCACTTTTCATGGCTTTATTCTGACACCACAGAAGAGAGGGTTACGCAGCTCAGATTTTCATTTGAAATGGAAAACGTTGCTCCCCTTAACCTTTGCATGTACAATCAATTTGTATTAGGATAGTAACTATTGTCAGTAAACATACATGTATCACACTCTGCATTGTGGCCTCACCCTTTCGATTAGTTAATGTTTGCATTCCATGAATGCACTTAATGTTTATTATTTATCGGTTGATCAAAGTATTCGGCAAATCATAACAAGATAATTCATGCGAATACGACACAACGAGTTCCCGTTTATATAAAAGATATTTTTTCAAAAGAATATCGTTCTAGAACGGGTCAATTTAATAATTGTACGAGAGCTCTATTTTCAAAAACTATAATGCATATCGCATTTTGAGCCAATACACATGGACAAAAGAATTGGAGGCCGGTATAATGAAGGGAAATGTAATAAATAACTTGTTAAGGTCTACACGCTGGGCTTAGGTATATCTAAAGACTAGTTCTAATCCTCTCAGTGGTTGAGTTGACCCGTGACAGTGGGCCTTTACTTGTAATCAAATAGTGATTATTATAAAATTCAACTGACAACTCAATATGATGACTGTAACATAAATGAAGAAAAATCACACTACATAGAGTTAAAAAGATGTACGAGATAAGGTATTGCACTATTTTTCATCCTGTCTGTTTTACATTTTAGTTCAGTCATTTTCTTAGGATGTCGTTGAGATCTCCTTTTAGGGGGTGGTGGCAAGTGGCAAGTGGGAACTGGTTTGTCTGTTTGAGAGTCTTTTGAAAGAATGAAAAGCAGAGGTTTTCTCGCCGGCAAGAAAGGGTGGTAATATTGCAAGTGTTAAGGGCGTCGTCGTAAGTTACATATTGGTTTCCGAGGATGATACGGAGAGCTCGTCTTTGTATACGTTCGAGACTGTTGGATTGTTTTATTGTGAGACCCCCACTCCAGACAGGACAACCGTATTCACATATTGGTCTAATGTAACTGCAGTAAACAGTAAGAAGATCATCATGCGGCAAGAAATGACACTTTAAGATTCTCAACATATGGAGTTTTCTATTGGCTCGTTTCACAATGTCATTCACACGCGAATCCCATTTCAGGTCACTTTGTATCAAAATTCCTAAAAGTTTCACAGTGTTCACGGATTGCAATTCGTAGTCATCAATGAAAATTGCATGGGGGATGTGAGCATTGTTAGAGAAAGTGATGTTCATAATGAAACATTTAGCTGGATTTAGGGACATCTTATTCTCCAATGCCCAACTAGACAAAGACGATACTGCGTCTTGCATACGCTACAGTTGAACGGAGTTGCGACATTCAATGAGTGTCATGTCATCTACATACTTGAAAGCCTTAAAGGCCCACTGTCACGGGTCAACTCAACCACTGAGGGGATTAGAACTAGTCTTTAGATACCAGCACATACTTACGAATTATGGACAGTTACAGTGCCATACTCTACAGAAAGCAGGATGAAAAAAAAATGTTCTAGTCTACCACACCACCAGGATTTTTCCGTTGCATTATGGGTAGCATTAGTGCCCCAATTTTAAAATTAGAGACTAAAGAGGGCGTTCTTCCATTCTGTCATGACAGTGGGCCTTTAAAGGTATTGGCTAACATTTACCACAGTTAAAAAATCTGAGCCGCATGATTCCCTATGCTATAGTGTCTTTGATGAGGTCTAAAAACGAAGACCTGAAAAAATTGTATTTCAAAATGATTACTTAGTGCTTTAAAAAAGTGAAAATCGTAAGTTGACCAGATTCACTTGCCCATTTCCTCCCATAGACTTACTGTGTGTACACCTAGGTTAATTTATTCATGTATAACTTGCCATTGGCAGTGTAACTTTCCAAACTTTTGTATTCTAGGATGTTTATTTGTCCATTTGAACACTATGTAGCTCAGATATCAAAGTTTGAAAAATTTTTAAATTGAAGCTCCACAATGTTAGCCTATCACTTTAATGCCGTGGGGTGCGGTTGCATCATTTATCATGACAAGAAATATTGCTGGCCCTAACCGCGTGCCTTGTGGAACACCGGTGTCACCGGATCAGGACACCTGATCCGGTGACACCGGCGTGGATGGTTGACCAATCTGACAAGGATGCTTTGTAACGCACATTTTGACACCGTCCTGTGAGAAAATCCGCTATCCATGGTACGATTGATGCACGGACGCCAATATCGATTAACTTTGAAATCGCTAACGTATGATCGATATGGTCGAACGCCTTGGGGAAATCAGTGACCACCATTGACAAGGAAGATTTGGGTATTTCTGCATTCACGAACAAGTTATGCACCATGTTTATGAGACAATGGGAGGTAGAGAGATTTTTGCGGTTACCATATTGGTTTGGATCTAGCTTTAGTTGTATGTCACGTAACATTAGCTTCACCATAAAACCTTCAGCAACTTTCGCAAAATGATCTCGTAAAGCGATAACAGGTCGAAGTTTCTCCACAGGGTTTAGGGGCGCTCGTTTTGGGATTGGTATACAGTGCTCTCTTCCATTGTTCGGTTATTACTGTTATGGAAAGATGTGTTGATAATATAGTCAAAGGGTACTAACTCAACGAAACTCTTTGATGATCGTGCAAAAATCCAGTCGATCCGCCTGCAAGTTTCGTTTGATTCTTTTGCAGAGAGCGTGGTTCTGTACCTCCGCATGGTGTGTAGATGTGGACAGGGGAGGGCGGCGGCGTAAGTAGCAGAAGGGATTTCAAGGTTTAGTGAGTCCAAGTCATCGCAAATGTTGACGAAATGATTGTTATAGCGTTGGCAACTATACACGGTTATCAGCATTCCCAACACCGGTATTTGCAATAGGGGCTTGTTCAGTGCTATCCAGGAGTATAGCGGATCTCTCGTATACCGATGACGAAGGGTTTGCTTTGTTTTAAATCGTTGAATTCTTGAAGAGTAATGAATCTCTCTTCGCTAATCATTTCCATTCTAAACGATTTCTCAGTTTCTACATTTCTATTTCTTTGTTGTGATATGCTAGCTTGTCGTCTTTTTTATTAGGGACTGATTTTAGGTGTTCATCCATGTCCTGTCATTTTGAATGAAACCCTAGTTTTGCCGTAGTGGGAAGTGCGAGTCAATCGCCGTATGTAAAGTACGGTATAAAGCAGAACATCTGCGAATTGACTCAGCATGACTCGTAAAAACATTGCTTTTAGCAATCATGCGGCGGCCCATCTACCAAACGAACGTATGCCGCTATGGGCATTGGTCTATTCACTCTGTGCTAAAATCACATTATCTTTTTTTTAGGCACATTTTTGTGGTTTCCAGTAAGAAACGTTTGCATGGCAATATCCACTGTGACAAAAATCTCAACATCCATGAAATAGATCATGACAGATTTGTTAGCTAATTTTGTCGAATGTTGTGTTCGCGAGTAGGTTGTTAACAACTTGTTTGAAAACGGCGGTCAGACAGGATCGATTTATGTCTAAGCTTGATTGAATCACCCAATATTACATATTGCAACATGGAGTGTTGGTTGAAGTAAGATCAATATAAATACGTGATTGTGTTCTAATCAGTATGGAGCATAGCGCATTCAGTATTTGTTAGGAAATCCATAAATCACAGCCGCAAACCAATGCTCGGAGAGCGAGGTAAAGCGAGGTAACGCGGTGGATTGAAGTTTTAATGCCAAACCACTTCAAGATCATCAGAACGATATATCATTAGTTTAGTTGGTTGAATGACTTTGGCATAGATTGCATCCCTCCTTTTCGATTATTCAGCGACTCAAAACAAGAGCTATCCACCTGGAACATAGAAAAACAGTTGTGCAGCGTATATCATGTTAAACGCAATTCCGTTAAAGCACTTATTCCAACATTGTACTTCAAGCCCTATGATAGTTGACTAACTCATCAAATTTATTGTTTGCAGATCACACTGGCATTACAAGCATAAAGAAGGTAGGTCGTATTTCGTCGACATATTTAGGGTTGGTTTCTTTATTTTCATACATAGGTTTTGTGTTCACAAATCGGCATTGGTTCATTCTTTTGAATCGAAAGGGAGTGATACTAGTGGGAATAAGTTGCGGAAGTGTTTACGCTTACGGCGTCCTGCTCGACACACCAAGACGATGAGTAGATGTATTCTACCGATGAATCACCAATTCTTTGATAGTTTTCCACAGGTAGATCAGTGGATTTCCATCTGCAAGTCGTTTGACAGAGTACATCTCGATTGACTTGTATGCGGCGCGCCGGAAATCACTTTAGTTTTGGAGGGCATTCTCAGATGGGGCACATTTATGAACGGGTGTTTGAGATCCTCGACAAGGAGCGAAGCGACCAGAGCGTGGGAAGAGGTGTGAGCAGGCGCGTTCTAGAGCAGAATATTTTAGGAGCTACTGGGGCTTGACGAAATATGCGAGGGAGCCCAACGACCGAGCGGGAGGGTGTGGGAGGGGGCTATTCCCCCTGCCACCGATAGGAACTTTTTGAAATACACATAGCAAAGACGTGATCTAACAGCAGGTAAATACATATTTTTAAGTTATACTTTCTAAACAAAATTATAAGGGATACAGTTCTTATCATTGTAGTGCAATTTTTCAAAAAGAGTAGAGGAAGTATTGGAAAAATGTAATGGGTCCATACTTCTGAAGAAAGCAGCGCCCGGGGCGTTTGTGGGAGGGGATTTACCCTCCCATGGTAAGGAAACTTTTTGAAAATATGGCTAGAAAACGACGTGGTTCTAGCCATGGTAAATACATATTTTAAAGGTATATTTTATAGAGATTGTTGGGGATTGTGTAGTCGCGGTTTTCAAAAAGATGTACAGGAAGTATGTAAAACTGTAAGTAAGTAATCATACTATCGCGGGAGGCGAAAGCGACCGACCATGGGAGCGAGTGGTATCCTGAACTTTATGATAATATACGCATAGCAAGACGTTTTCTAGGCATGGGTAAATACATGTTTTTCAACTTTGAGATTTGTAGACATACATGAGCAGAGTAGCGACATCAACCGAGGCGGGGGAGGGTGTGGGGAGGGGGATACCCCCTCCCACGGCAGGAAATTTTTGAACAATCGAACAAAGAAAATACGTGATTCTGGGCATGGTAAAAACATTTTCTAAAGGTATATATTACAGACTTTGTAAAAAAAAAAATAGAGTTAGAAGTCCGCTGTTATAGAGCATTCAAAAACAAATTTTAGGGAATTAAACAATAATAAAAAAATACCTGCGAAGGTTATGGAAAACTATTCAATTTTGCTAAAGTCCATGCACAGAGCGAGCGAGCGCTTCAGAAACGTATACACATTTCACGTCTGATAAATTAAATTTCTGTATTTCGCTCGTATTGACTGCAAAATAACAGAATCACCAATTGTCATGGCAATATCCTTTCAGAAACATTTATTTATAACATATTTATATTCAAGAGAACGACCCGAGAGAGGCTCAGAATGCATCATAAAATTTTCATTATCTGCATGAACGTACGTACATGTAGTCACAAATGATGTGAGCTTATTAGCCAATAGTATTATTCTTTGAGCAATATAGTATATCACATCAATGCTGACGCCCTACTTTACTGTTGTCCATTTCGTTTAGTCTGAAATGTATTTCATGTAAAAGCTAAACGTGATCGCGTTGTTAGAGACAATGAAAAATACGTCTATATGCTAGAATCCTTAGAAGAAAGGAAACAAAGTGAAGGGTTTTTCTAAAGGTATGTTTCACGGGGCCACACTCACCGAAGGCGAGCACCATCCTAATACTACAAATTTACTATAAGTGTAAGTAGCGCCGTCAGGGGCGAAAATTTTGCATTTTTCAGATATGAAATTGACGTAATTTTTAGACAAAAAATTGCCTTTATTGCTACATTTTTCTTAAAATAATTGTTTAATATTCATTTTTCAATTCAGGGGGCACATGGGGGGGGGGAGGGGGGGGGGGGGGAGGGGCCAAAAAACTCGTTTTGCCCCCAAAATTTATGAGGGCAAGTGCCCCTCTGCCCCCCCCCCGCTTCGGCGCCCTGACTGTATGTGTATTAAAAGCGAGCGACGATTTGTGGTTTCATGGGTGATGCCATGATTTGATATCAGGTCCTCGGGTTGGGCGCTACGTCACCACAGCCCGAATCCCCACAACAAATCAGACAACACAACAACCTTTGACAAAAATAGAGAGGCAAATTATCATCACTTGGCATGAATCGATGGGTGTGTACCTATCTTGTGTCCGTTGGATATTTTAAGTGTGGTGTGTGTGTTGTGCGTTATTATTAACCGATTTGGATTCTATATTGGTGTTATGCTGATTGGGCTGGCTGAGGCTTTACTAAACCTTTACAGCAAATTGTGTAAAATATCGCCATTAATTATCGCTGATTACGCAGATTTCAATCAAATTGCACAACCTTCAACAAAAGTGCTTCTTCTTGTATTTCCGTTACCATTTTGTTTTGTTTTTTCTCTTGAGCGTAGAAATTGGGCATTAATCTGCATGGTGACACCGAGGTGAGTGTCTTTCAAGATCACGTTGAGGAATAGATATGTACAAACGTCACTGCCAGTGGAAGAGGAACTCTTGAAGCAATTTCAATCATTTCCTTGATTCTCTCTTTTGCGTAACCTCGGCTCATGAGGTGCTATTGTGATGCATTATGGCGTAGAACTGCACGTTCTCGGTCCAACTTGGAGTCCTCTGAAGGGTAGGTCTTGGTTCGTGGGTCCATCATTCATGTTACCATAGTCGCCCAATATATGCGCATTTGTGCCACCATCCCTACAGTTGTTTTAGCAGAAATAATATCCATTTCGAAGTCACCCGTCATACACGTACTTCAAATACCTCGAATCATCCGCTGATATTCTCTCACTTTTACTGGAATGATCACATCGAGAATAGTTGGCTCAGATGGCGAACTATACCAGTACACGGATTACTTGTGCTGGCAATTATTTCTTTGACTTGATGAAAAACACAGCCAGTGTAATTGTTCCTCTCTTAGCATGGCTAGAATTAAGAAAGCAAATATATAAACCTGGATATTTGTCGGGAATGGATTGAGTTCCTTGATTCCCTGCCTTGTTGCATGGCAGGGAATTGGCAACATAAAATTATGCAAATGGAACACACTTTAAAAAGCCATGGAACACTTAAATCAGAACTAGTACAGGTGGGTCCAGGCGAATACACCTGCGAGATTCCCAACCATCTGAACTTTTTCTATTCGTCTTCGTTTTAGTGTCCTCTGCGAAATTTGTTTTAATTCGCTGAAATATCCTAACATATCGTCAGAAGCGAGTATACCTTTCTCCCATACTGCATACCTCCAATCTGCTTCATCGTTGAACAAGTCTTGCTGGGTTTTCCAATTGTATTCTAATAAGAAAAGTGCAAGCATCGAAACATCCTCCAAGGACCCCCCTTCGTCGAAAAACGTCAGATAGTGCTGCCACTGCATAGGAAGACACCTCCGAACGATAAAGAAACCTTTGCGGAGTATTTGCTCTGTGGTTTTTTATGCTGCAGATCTCTTCTGCTCCTCTTCGGAGCCCCACCTGCCCCACTTCAGACTACTCATCACTCATACGGTCCACATGTTTTATCTGGTAGTAAGATTGTATCAAATCAGTTCAAGTGACTGGGAAGCGTTGTAGAAACGTGTGGCCTAAAAGATAGCTTACTGTAGTTTGTCATAGATCGTCACTCGTGGACTTTGTGCTGCCAGCTTACTGTATCCTCACCGCGATGTCTCAGAGCCCGAATCCCTCTCTTCAAAGGCCAAAACCTTTGGATCGTTCTAGTGTAAGTAACTTTGGCAAACACTAAGACTTCCCATTGATCACAACAAATAAAGATGAAAGAAGTAATGTTTACAAATGTATTGAAGGATGAAAAGAAATATGCTGATTTCAAACGTACATCAACACATAGATAGTTTTATGCCTCCTCATGATTAAGAAAAGAAACATGTTTCATATAATAGGATTATAGACATTCTCAATTGAAAGGGAGTTCTGAGTGGTATGCCAAAGAAAGACCTCGACTGCCATCAAGTAGGCAGAGTAAGTATATCAATTTATTGCGGACGCCTCATGGGCAGGAACTCACGTAAGGCGGCGGAACCCCCCCCCCACTTTTCTCAGGACAAACAATACCCACCCTTTTCTAAAGTAAATGTGTCCTTTGCGAATATCGAGATAAAACGATTTTTTTTCTGTCAACAGAAAAGTGAATTTCAATTTGTATTTTAGTTACTTTTATTCTATTAGAGATTTTCCCATAACAGGGAACGTCAATAGACAATAACCAGATATGAAAAAAGGGGAGAAAACGTTCATCGCAGATTACATTTGTGTCTAAAGGTATTTGGCCTCTCAACTTAGTGCCGTCAGTGGTGCAAAATTTTGACTCCTCACATCGTTTTGCACAGTAATGCAGCCAATGTTTGTAAAGTGACCCTCATGAAATCAGAAACAAAGAAGTGTCTTTTCTGTCCGTTACTATATGAATCTTCTCTATCATCTTCAATGAAAAATCGTGCCCTTTTTTAAAATAAGCCCATGTTTACATACCACCAAGGTGACTTTGATTGTGCTCACTCTTTGAATATAACATTGTAAATTCCCGCATGCCACCATAGTGCAACTTGGGTCTTGGTACACTACTAAATTTAAAGATTAGTATAAAGGCCTACTCAAAGTAAAATGAGCTCTTTTGCTAGCGAGCTTTAATCCCGAATCAGCCCTATAGTACACTTAAACTCGATGTAAAAAAAAAATCAAACGAAAGTTGAAAACCAAAGGAATGATTTTTTGACATTATCACACCGCCTATTGTTCATGACGCAACTTTACGTTTTTAAATCAATCTGTAGCACTCTGAGAATTATTTTTTCATTAGCACAAATGTGACTGGTTGCTAGGATGACTTTCTCATCTTCTATAACGATAATTTATCCCCAAATAAATTAAGAGACGTTATAGGGCGCCATGAATAAAATCACCAAAATGAAGTTTGGCAACTCGCTACTCGCTCCCGGAATACACAATGGTAAATTGTGATAATCAAAAGCTGGACCCTAAAAGGAGGGTTTCTAAAGTTACACGAATACAGCAATTTTAATAATCAGAACTGGCCTACAGGCCCCCCCCCCCCAAAAAAAAAAGGTTGCTAAAATTAAACCCCATGTTAAATTAGTCATTTAAAATTGGTAACTTGGTGCAGAAATCAATTGTGCAGATAATTCATTTACCATATGCCCTTGACATAACAGTACCCCCTTTGTCCGCTTGTTACGTTCACGCCTTGTATCCAGTGTCTTGTTCAGTGTTAAGTTCCGCAGCTGGCCTTTCTGTAATTCGAAATTCTTCAGGAATTGTAAACATATTGTTTAAACATTCTTTGGAGGATATTCCGTTCATGCCTTGTTCACATATTACAGAAGTAATCCCTGACTTGAAATGAACATAAAGTGGATAGTCCATACCAGTTAGAACTTGAAAAGCATGACATCAATCTTTTGTATACTGACCATTTACAGACCGCGTTGGATATTTTTGTCTGGTTTTGATAATAAATGACATGAATAGGCCTATTGGTGCTGAATCACTACTTTGACCCCATTTCCTGCACCAAAAAGGTAATTATTTCTACAGAGTTAATTCATATTTGGCATAACAGCATAATCATCGAGAAATAAGTCATCACCTGCAAAGGTATTTGTCGGAAACAGCCACCAATATTTCTTGCATCTTGTAACTAAGGTATAGATTGACCACCAGTCAGCTACGAGAATATTAGCATTCTAAATGAATTGGATATATATTTAGCATTGCTGTCTGCATAATACGCAGATAATTCTGAGAGTAAATACCTATGTATACAACAATTCTGGCGCTGGTAGGGTGGAGACGTCTCTTCCCTTGTTTACCATGAGACTTCGTTGAAAGCAATATCTCAAGAGGTTTTGATTCCTGGAACTTTATTAGTAATCACACTTATATGTTGGCTTAAATATATGAATATGTCACGCCTTCTCGACGAAATTTGTCCTTTGCCGTTCTGGCCTGGCCACGGTAACATAAATCCGTAACCAATCTTTGATAGTAAAAAAAAAAAAGGAGAAGAGAGAAAAAACTGCCACATTTAACTCTCGCTTTTACAAAGAAACCGGATCACGTTGCAGAAAGTTATATTTTAGTGGACAATTTGTGTCAATATTGTTTGGATTTGTTGTTAAGGATTGTGACAGAGTTATCTTATGGGATTCTTAAGAAAAACTTAAGAAATCCCATAAAATTGATAGTACGTGATAATGAAACGACAGACCAGTAATCAGTGTGTCTAAAAAATAATTGGTGAAGTAAAAAGCATCCTCTTTGTTAAATGAGATAAAACATTTGTGACGTATTGCTCACATTACCATCAAGAAGCACAATCCTTACTTCAAATGCCGTTTTATTCTGTCAGTTTGCTGATTTCAATCGCGATATATGTTCAATTACAACGAAAAGGTAAATCACCAATGGCCGACTTTTACTACAGCCGTTAATAGCTCAGGCCCTCTTTCTCCGTCAAGTGACACAATTGTGCTTCCACTGCTTTGTTGTTACATAATATCTCGAGATTAAAACAAGCAAATTGAACAGAACAAACGCATGCAAAGCTAAGACTTTGCCCTTGATGTTGATGTGAACATGTATCAACAGCAAAAATTTTCTTTATTGCCAAAAAAGGGCGCTTTTACTGTACATTTTTCTAGACTTCCTGCAGCAGATCTCAGAAAATTGTGTAAAAAAAGGTAAAAAGCGCCCTCTTTGGCAATTATAAAATACTCTTGTGACATGATGCTTACATGCATCGTCAGGCAAAGTCAACAAAAAAGAGGAATCACAAATTGTGTCAATTTTACAAAGGTTGAGAAAAATGACAATTGTGATTTTACGTTTCGATTTAACTTAACAATATCATAAACAAGCAATCTGAACCAACTAACGGTATTGAAAGCTAAGACTAATAATGTTCTTGACATGGATGAAGCAACATGTCACAAGAGTATTTCGAATCTCCCCAAGAGGGGCGGTTTACTTGGCAACAGTTTTTTTAGACACACTGTAAGATCCTTGAAGAGATCGCTGAATTGTTACGGTTAATGATCGCTAAAATCTTATTTCTACCACTCTGCAATTCAGGTTTTTAAGCTTGGATCCTACAAGGAGGTTCTTCTATTACACATTGCTGACATCAACTGGATTCTCGAAAACAACGAACAACGCCTTGCTGCTGATCTTGGGAAGGGGCGTGTTATCAACTTCGGGACAAGGTGGGGGCTATCGTCGTTATTCCGTACTTTTCGAGTGTCTTTAAAAAATATTTCGGGATATTCAATGCAACGTGGTGTAGGAATGTTGATTGTATCGTGATTTGAACATTATTAGTAGTTTGTGAGAAGCAAGACAACTCCGAAGACGCTTTTCATTAACCGTTTATTATCGCTGGACAACTTCCCATCTCTCATTCAGGTATTTAAATCCATCACACCAACCTTATTATCTATATTTTACACAGTACATAACACATACTCCCCCAAAGACATTATTTAAACAACATTTGAGTCTGAGGATGATAGGATTCAAGTACTCCGTTAACTCAAGAGCACAGTGAGCGACCAATTGGGGAATCGCGGCTCACGTGACTGCTCGTCGAGGATAGAAATCCCCGGAGTTCCATTTTCTTGGGATTAGAATTCCCCTGCACAACACAGGTCTATCCTAGACGAATCCGACGAGAATTTTACCGCATGAGGGCAAAGCAGACAAGGCGCAATTACTGCCATGGCCCACTGCCCACTGTAGGCCACCGTGGTCAATATATATTTCTCACACGAGTGAGCGAAATTTTTCTGTCTTATGCCACTGCGTAAAAATACGTTAAATAAGTCATGTCTTGCACAAAACTTTCAGACGCATTTGAAAGTTACAACTGTTGTTCCTTAAATGATAACCATATTTGCAATATCGGCTAATCTCGCCCAGTATTTTTGTTTTTGCATTCTAGCCGCATAATCACTGCATCGCGGCAAATAGGCTGCATATCAAATACACGTAGTGGCGCTAGTGTTAGCAACTCATATTTTTCCGCGACCAATTGCATGTTTGTGACAAATCGTTATTGAAAACCTAAAACAAAGCGTGGTTTTCGAAAAAAAATTGCATGTGTGTAAGTTAATACCTATGTAGTCTTCCTGACACGTTATCTTTGTTTTCAGCTTTGCATGAAACCTCGGACATTATATTGTGAGTTGTATAATCTTAGCGTAGGCTTTGGGTCCAATTAGTGAAGCAGATACAAACAGCAAAAAAAAGAGGTGAATCGTTCAAATGATGAACAAGCAAGCAAAATGCAAGAAAGATGCACCTCAGGGGGTACTATTTTGGGCGTTAACCTAACTGTTTTTGTTTCAAAATGGCGGCCCCAATTTAATCCAAAATGATCGCCAAAGGCTGCCTGACGCCCAGCCCAGCCTCTTTTGACTTATATCTCGAATTGGAGACCCATAGGAGTTCTTCATTTTGTGTCTAAGTCCATGTTTTTATGGTCAAAGAATATGATTTAAAACCATTTTTTTAGCAGTCATTCAGCCAACCCATTCAATCTAATTTACATACATTTGCATAAAAATTATGGCAAAATGTTGCCGGTTTTACTTTTTTGACCTATCATCCGCGAGAATGGCAGAACAATAGGAGTTCATGTGTTGGTGTCTAACCCCATGTTTTATGTCAAAGAATATGATTAAAACATCTTTAGCAGCGGATTACAACAACTAAGTCATACATAATTGCATCAAATTCATAAAAGTAGGCAAATGGCCTGCCGTTTACCTTTTTTTTTAAAATATATCTCGAGATTAGAGACAAATAAGGAGGTGCTCTTTGGTATCTAACCCAGCCCATGTTTTTTAGGCTCAAGAATATGCATTAAAACATCTTTAGCAGCATTCAGCCACGCAATTCATACCCAATTTGCATAAATTTGCATACAATTAAGCAAAATGGCTGCCGACTGCCGTTTACCCTTTGACTATATCTCGAATTAGAGAAACAATGGGATGTCTTTTGGGTGTCTATACACATGTTTTTATGGTCAAAAGAAATTGATAAAACATCTTGGCAAGCACTCATCACATCATACCTAATTTGGCATAAATGCATAAAATTTAGCAAAATATGGCTAAAAAAATCCCATTTCTACGATTGGGTCATGGTAAACACCCACTGGTTCCATGTTCGATCACATCAACGTTTGACCTAATACATGAACGCAAAAGGAATCCTAATTTAGAAGGCTTCAAGCCAGCTTACAAATCCTACAGAGAATCTTGAATAAGCTTGCATAATAAAATTAATGTGCATATACACAATATTATGACCAATACAAGTTCAAACATTGAGAACAGAAATGTTAACAAAATTACGAAATTACACTGTAATCCGTTTAGCGTCAAGTCTTCCACAGAGTATGTTTACTTATGGCAAATACTAAGTACCATTCTGAAGTAACTCCTAGTATGGCTGGTAAGAGAAGTTCAAAGATGGCATGTTTAGTTTCAAAATGAGTTAAGGTGACCACCATTTTCCATAGTTGGATCTTTATATTCAGCATTGAAGTAACCACAAATCATCTACGTGTGTATGGTACCTA
>JZLH01S0512384.1:6636-16932 GCA_001188425.1 Eucidaris tribuloides
AAAATTTCCAATGTTCCCAGTTGTAAAAAAATCATGAGATGCAATAATCCTTCATGATGTACACTCCTGCTCTAATCATGGAATATTTTGTTAATCTTAAGTTCTTTCTCGCTATAGTCGTCCAAAATTTTCAAGATAAGTGTTTTTATTCACAAAACGCAGTAATGTGAAGCAATTTTTTGGATCATAAGATGACTAAGTAAAAACTAAAACTACTTTGACGCAATAACAATTATAATATATTATATTTAAATCCAACTAAAAATATGAAAAAAGTATTAAATTAAAGTGATGTAAAAAAAGCAAAAAAAACTGATAAATTTTGATCTTAATGTCAATTACATAAAATTAAGCAATGCAAGAATAGTCTATTACGCAATTTGCTTCTCTTTTTCCTTCTAATAACCGCGTAACCACCACGTGATCCAAAACAACTCTGAATACCGGGCATTTTTAAACACAAGGTTTTTAGCGTCGAACCGGAGGCTACAAATACTCAGCATTTCTAACATAGCTTATATTATAACCTTTTCACCAGGGGTGAGCAAATATTAATCCCAATGTACTGTTAACAGAAAAAGGGCAACTTCTAACTATGTCTCTAAAATATTCGCATAATTATGATCATGAGTGTTGTTCACTGATAAGGTCCTAAAAATGAGCTCTGAAAAAAATGTATTTCAATGATCATTTAAGTGCTTTCAAAACGTGAAAATTTAGGTAAGAAGGAGAACCATATTGTACTTAGCCTCATTTCTCCATTAACTGCCGTGTTACATGACACCGGACTTATGCCTCCACCGAAGGAATACGGCAGGTGTGATATTGTCTATACATATCTTGCCAGTGAAAACTGAAAACCTTTGAATGTTAAACCGTGTCTTTAAGACATGCTTTTGTATCTTTGTGTTAGCTGCAAGAAGAGCGATGTTAGAATTAACACCACGGGTGTAGAAAAGCAATCACTTGGCACTTCTTGGTGTTAACACCGAGAGATGTTGAAACTACACTGTGATGGTGTAGAAAAGCAATCACTTGGCACTTCTTGGTGTTCTTTGACACTACAGCTGGTGATGTTTGTGAGGCTGCGCTGGTGTTAATTCAATGATGACACTGCATGGTGCTGATTTGACACCGCTGGTCTTAATTGCAATGGTATACCACCGGTCCGGTATAGTTTCAACACCTGTCGGTGTGGTCCTCTATTGAAGTTGGAGCGGTGTTACTTCGGTGTAAATTTTTCCATAATTTTTTTCCAACATCAAGTAGTTTACGGGAAGTTCTCATTCTTCTTGTTGAAATTAAACATCAACAAGATTTAACAGGAACTAATTAACCCCCTAACAGAACGTTTTAGATTTTGAAGAGACACCCATGGGTGTAAATGTAACACCATAAATGAACACTGGAAATTTAACACCAGCTTGGTGTTGCAAATTTAACACCCGGCTTTTTGCAGTGTTGAATAAATAGTTCTTACTGATTGAACATGCGACGAGGCGCCACGAAATGTATGCAAAACAACAAGACGCTAATGTGAAAGAAACATTGTAACTTGGATTACCGAGAGACGGGATGGATGCTGATCCTTTCATTACAATATTGTATTTCCGCCCTTCTTTCGAGTTATTCAACCCACTTATTGTTAGCTAGTTAAGATTTACCCATTAGTAAGGACTAGTTAAGGCAGCGTAGGAGATTGTTGTGTGCCAACGTCCTCATTAAGATTTCTTCAACTGATACAACAGCGGCAATAACAAAACAACCACAATAACACCGATTATGATGATGACACCTAGCACTATATTAACTACTCCTTATATTACCATTACTTTTACTTTTACTATTACTACTGCTAATCTACTTCTATGCATGGTGATGATACATAAACTGATACTTTTTATTATCATTATATAACAAATAATGATAAAATACGAATATATGTATGTATATAGAAAAGTGTAAAGGAGTTAAATAACTAATGCTCGTAAGATAAGAAATATAGATTTTGAATAATCGGGCATAGCCCTGAAAATGAACAGTCAGTGATCGCACTCATCATTAGTGGTAATGGTGTGACAAAGACTGAACAAACAAATCCGTTTTGTTGTTATTTTCTTTCTTTCTCACACCATGACCACTAAGTTTAGAAACTTTGCTTTTTACGGCATTATTGCGCCAAAGCATTTTTCTTATACATATTTATTTCAATTTCTTCTTTATTCCCATAAAAAGCACAAATATACAAATATTGAAACTTATTTTTAGAATTCCCACAACAAACAAAAAACAAACGCATATGAAGAGCTCGTTTCCAAAAGGGACTAGATCCACTTTTGATGAAAATTGAGTTATTGATATCACACCATTATTTAGGTACGTACCTGTCCTTGAGCAAAAGTTTTAACCTCAATAATGAAAGTAACTATAAGAAAATGCACTTTCTAATATCACTTTTCCATAGGCGCCTGTACAAAATCCGGTAAACAAATGCCTTTTTCTTTGAAGTAACAAATATGGATGTAGTTCCTTTTGGAAATAAACTCTTCATATACAACATACCAAAATACACCTAATACAATACAAAAAGCAATGAAAAAACAATATGAAAAATATATATTGCATCTGGAACCTCTTTTGATATGATAAATTTTCGTCATCTACTTGCTCACAGTTAATAGGCACAGAAGGTAAGCTCTTTACCCCGAAATGAATTTGAAGGATGTCCTGGATGTGCAGAGTTTCACGGCGAATCAAACTCTACTCAGACCCAATCACATCAATCACAAATCTCTCGCCCGTCATCCCTTTCATCAGAGTCAAAGTCGGCGTGAGTAGTGTTTCCGATATCATATCCTTACCACCTTATATCCTCTCTGAAAGCCTACATATTAAAACCTAAAGCGAAGAATTGTAAACCGAAGGACGATTTCCAGAGCAATATTTCAAACTTGACTCTGCGAAATATCATTAGGCGAAATCAAATTGCCTCAAGCAATGCGTTCATTACGCAAGTTCGTTTGACGTAAGACAGTACGATCAAACGCAATGTACCCATTGTGTTTGTGAATACTTTTGCCTTCTCGTTATTTCCGTCATTTGTTTTGTCTTTGCATAGGCCTACGAATTGGAAACCTTACATCCATTAACTATTTTAATGATAACATAATACAATTATGTGGGTTGAACTATGTATTTCATCCAACCTCGTTGTTCACTACACTGCGATGTGTAAATGCGATGTGTAAATTTGATGGGGGTAGTTTTAATGATCAGAGAAACGAGAACGCAGGATTAAGAAGAACAACCCTGCAAATACGCCTTTGATTTCTAGCTTGGCTTGAACTTTTGCAGTTTGTTTCCATTGAAGTGATAGTTCACATACTATAGAACTCCGTGGAAATATGTACGGAAGTATTGTACACCCTGGGCTGGTTAAGATTATAATATCCTCTCCCTCATTTATCAGATACAGCAATTGAATGCTCATCAAAAATGGAGATGAAATGAGTTGAAATGAGGAAATCTAGTAGGTAGCTCCTCACCTCTTGCAAAGCGCGAAGCCAAAAAAATGCATGTCTTTGAAAACATAAGGTAAATAGCCGTGGTTATAGTTTATGCATAATTCAAGTTAAATACTTTATTGATTGGGAGAAAGGAATTAAAATTTGAAATTGATGAGTTCATTGCAGATACGATAGCTTTTATATTTGTTTGTGTGTGTTTGTTTGTGTGTGTGTGTGAGTGTGTGTGTTTCCTTGTGTGTGTGTGTGTGTGTGTGTGTGTGTGTGTGTGTGTGTCTAGGATTCACAATATGTATCATATTTTGGGGGGATGTACGAGTTTAAGCATCGATATATGACAAGTTGTGGGAGCAAGTGCAGGGAGCGAGCGAAGGGAGCGAGCGATTTTAGGAATCCATTCAAATGGTAATTAAAAAAATATATTTTGTTTCGTGATATTTCACTTTAGATTTAAGTTGTAAATTGGGCATTTCTTCGTGGTAGCATCAAATAAATGTATTTGAATAATTATGAAATTGAGAGAGTAAGCCTACTTTGTTAATGAAATTGCAATTATCCATAATTCATTTCGTTTGCCAGAAATTTGAATCAATAATTCCGACTGATTTCAGTACATACACGTCTAAGTCTTCCTGTAGATTTTGTTTTTTTAAAAGATAGCAGTCTTGCGGTCTCTTTCTTTTACGAATATGTTCTTCTTTCCGTCTAGTTCAATCCTTTTCAAATTGATTTCCGAACAAATTACGGTGTGTATCGAAAACATTAACCTCTGTTTACTTGGCCTAATACAGTGTTCATTGTTTGTAAATGACACATTTTGTCATGTTTATCTGAACTCTGCACATTGCACTTTTTTCCACGTTAGGTTCCCACTCCCCGTCCTCAATTCCCAGTAATTCTTTCTTTTCTGTCTCCAGAAATCAAATCCAGAGAAATGTCAGATATATCAGCTAACCACTTCCAAGCTGAATGCATCTGACGTGGCGGTTCTGCAAATAATTCGTGGAGGGCTTTTGTTTGACTTGAATCAAGATAATTTCAGGCGTCTTTAGTTGGGGCTCCTTATCAGGCCAAACACTAACATATCGAATATATTAATTCATCCGAAGGGTTCTCCCTCTGCTAGTATCCAGGGAAAGAAATTTGAAAGAGGATAACGTTCGCAATGTATCAATAAAATGAAGCGACTTGGTCCTGTTTATGTTTTATATTGGAATCAGAAAAAAAAGGATCACGTAATTTTAATCTTTCTCGTGGAAGGATTCAAGGAAGTACAAGATGCTTCCGTATACTTTGCCGTGGTTGATGTTTATGATGTTCATCCAGCTGAACCTTTGTGTAACGTTAGCGTGAGATAAATACTATGTTTGTACACACTGGTTTATTGGAATGATTACAAATGAAAATCCCTTTTCCTAGAAGAATTACGATATCACTGTCATGAAAACACACTTTTATTGATAGTTTTAGCGCTCAAATAAATGTAAAAATGCAATCATGGTTTTTCAATAAAAATACTTAAGGAATAATCTGTTGCTCAGTGTGTAAATGAAACAAAGGAATAGATGATTTCCAGTTTGTGCGTGTGCATAGCTGTAGAGGAACTCTGTCCTTTGCCGAACTAAATAGGTCGTCATTGTTTTGTTCCGTTTCTGGTACACCTTTTCGAACAAAATACAAGTTCAAAGGAATCATGCCGGTCCAACTAAACCCAATCTACTTAACGTGACTGGTCGTGCTGTTGGTTAAAAGTCGCTGGAACATATTTCTAAACATCGGCAGGATGTTTTGTCGAAAACAGAGACAAGGTATATACACCAACCGCTGAATCTATGAGGTATGAAGTTACGATATTGGGAAGGCGTACAGCACTGTAATTTGGAAAGAAGTTGGAATTGGTTGCCGTCAGAGGGGTTATGTCCTCTAATCCGAGGTGTCTTTGATTTCAAGGAATTTGTTAGGAAAGGATCATTGGATCGGAGATTCATTAATCAGATAATTGTACAAAACGAAGGGATAATGATGTAAAAAATTTACAGTGTCGCTGATTTAACACAATTTCACCAATTAAAAGCTTGAAACAGGTTCTCAAAAAAATCGATTTGTTTTTGCATCTCTAAAATACATGACTCTTTAGGTAATCCTTTACAGTTACACTGTAAAACAAAAAATGACAATTTCCCCCTTTCAGTTCTGAATTTTAACAACCGTGTGCAGTTTGGGCAAATCGAAAAAAATATCCAAATGTGTTTAAGATAGACCCATATCATCTATCAAAGATCTGAAAATTAATGAAATGCGTTCATTTTGAGAATTTGAATAAAAAAATCCTTATGTCCCACCGCATTTTTGCCATAGGAAATGTACATAATGATATCGGCTCGTTAATAAATTTGAAATCAAAACTTGTCACGTTCAGGAATTTTTAGGAAATTTGATTTTTTTTCTGATTCTGCCGTAACAATATTCTACAATATGAAGGATTGTAAAAAATGTATAAAATGTATCTGATTACCCCAACTACATTTTGGCTTTAATATATAATTTTGAAATATAAACGATCTATGATTGTATCATACACTGCCCTGCATAATTAAGATAAACAATCTTCTGAGATCTTTCACAATGGGTTCTTCGTTTGGCACTCTCTCTCTCTCTCTCTCTCTCTCTCTCTCTCACACACACACACACACACACACACACACACACACACACACACACACACACACACACACACACACACACACACACACACACACACACACACACACACACACACACACACACACACACACACACACACACACACACACACACACACACACACACACACTACACAACTACACACAACTACTACACACACACACTACTACTACTACTACTACACACACACACACACACACACACACACACACACACACACACACACACACACACACACACACACACACACACACACACACAACACACACACACACACACAAACACACACAGACACAGACACAGACACACAGAATGTCCCTTTCATAGACGACAGAAAGAATACGAATATAAGATAAGATTTTATTAACTCTATCGATAACTTCACATATTTATAAAGCCCACTTAATTTTGTAATTTCTGTGAAAAATTTCAAAGATCTCGCTTCATTGGTTTTGGATACACAGACTCTTATGTAACAGCAGTGCTTTCCAGCCCATTCCAATTTTGATAAAGAGAAAGGCACAACACAGACATATTATACGTTATTTCATGCTTCACTTGAATCATCTCAACGACTGTTCATTCACTTCTTTTTAAAATGAAAACTAATCAAAGTTCTGTTCCACTGATTGTGTTTGCCTTCACAGAAGATGTTCCACTTATTGTTGTCCTTCCATGTCCAACTGATTAAACATTTATTCTTCTCCTGCACGTCCTTCTGCCTGATTTCCATTCAGATTGATGCACTGATGTAGTATTGCAAATTTGGAACGGGCTGAAAAGCACTGCTGTTACATACTAGATTAGATTGTGTATTCCAAACTAATGAAGCGAGACCAACAAAACTGTCACAAAAGTTAGAAAATGAAATGGGCTTTTAAAATCTGAACACTGAATATAGAATAATACTTGAGATTGGATTGAATTAAGCAGTTTATCAAAGGGACATTTTTGGAGGACACGCTGTATTACACAAAAAAAATATTTCACTATTTATTTGCATTATTCCACGCAACAGGACTAAAACTAGAAGCACCGCCACATGTCCCAGGTGTGGTTCCTCCTTTAAGAACGCAAGTCTCCTGTCCACAACTCGTCCTTCCGACTCAAGAAGGGGAATTTTCTAAGTAAGTAAATTATTAAATAATATTATTGGATTGTTTTCGTGATAGGAATTGCGTAGCAGTATTTTATTCTTCCAGAAAATTATGGATATAATTACGATTTCTTTTACGGAAAATAGGTGAATATCACTTTTATGATTTTCTTCTGAATTTAATATTCTAAACAAAGGTCCAAGACCCGGACAGATTAATTTGTATTAATGAACTCCAAGACGATGAACCATTGCGCTGATACTTTGATTAAAGAATATTGAAAATGTCTCCATTCGAGACGTTTTATATTATTAGTTAAGGGCATACATATAGCCTAGTCTGGACTATTTCGATCTCCAATGTCATACCATCGTGTTGAACGACATATCCATCTATAAATCTGCACCCTGCTTTACTGAGTTTTTGAGCAAATATAATTGCTTCTAGCAATATAATTGTCAGTATTTATGACCATTGTTGCTTTATCTACCCAATTGAAGAAAAAACAACTTCGTCGGATTTGTTGGATTATGTCCAGGTAAAAATGTCACTTAAGTGCCAATTATTCCGTCGTGTGCCTGTACAAAGGCCGTTAACTGTATTCACTATGTATGACATTAGCGACCTTTACATAGACACACGACATACAGTTAATGGCCTTTGGATAGGCACACGATAATTTTGTTGTTGTTTTGTCAAAGAACTAATCTAATCTTACCTAATATTTTCAACGATGTTATACCAAATACAGACCGAGGACATTACGAGGTGTTTCCATGCCAACGGGTCATGGTCATCAACATCCGGTTTATGAACCACCGCCTCGTCGTTGCGAGGAGCCCCCCGACGCCTTGACAGAAATGGAGTTGGTTCACATTGCAGAACACCTCGACCTGCCTTCTTATCGCCGACTCGGTCTGAAATGTGAGTTTGACCTGAACCAATTGGCCGCTTTTCGAACTGATAACCACAACTTGGTTAGTGAGGCTGGGCTGACAATGTTGAGAAAATGGAAAACCCGTCACGGGCACGTACGTCGAGAAGAGTTCAAACAACTGTTACTAGCAGCTGAACTGCCCCTATTAGTACAATACCTGAATATGCCACAGGACCCGTAGTTTAAACATTGACTACACCGCGCCTGCTCGTCATCATTAATACCCTTCCCCCATTCCCCCTAATTACAGGGAGGAGGAGGGGGGGGGGGTCACATCATTAACTGAAACCCAGGAGGGTTTTAATTCACTACCTGTTGAGAAACCGAATGGCGCAATTGCTGTACCAAGGCAAATGTGTTAGCGCCCTTCTGGTTGTCAGTGGGTATTTGCATAAACCCCTTTCTGGCTCTCGTGCCCAATCAGTTTGATTCTCAGTTTGATTCTCTCTCAATCTCGAAAAATAACCGAATTAACATCGCCTCATATAGGAAAATGTTTTAAAACCAAAAACTTTGTTGAACTTTGTTTTGAAAAAAATAAAATAAATCTCGGAGTCCAAACGACAAAATGGTCGCCAATTATTCGATACAGGAGAATCACAAACAACTAAATTCTGGGGGGCTGAAGTGAAGAAGTCAGCAAGAAAACAAACAAACAACAACACAAAAACAAACAACAGATGAGGGCATCGTATTTCATCATTATACTCGATTAACGACATTACTATGCATATTTTTTGTTTTAAAAATGTTAACGCAATAATGTAAAAGTAATTTGAAAAGCATTTCACCAGTAAACGCTTGCCTGAAGAATGCCGATCAAGTCATTGTATACACTGTATAATAGCCTATATTATGTACAGTCCATAATTTGAATGACACTAGTTCAATATGAATAAACACTTTGATTACAATTTATTGGTGTTAAATCATTGTTTCACATTGAAACGTTTGTTTAATATAAGAATGACTAATAATGTTTAAAGAATAAGTAATTTAAAGTAAAGAATGCCTTCATTGAATTTGCCTGACGTATACTTGTGACAGAACATGGACTAGCAGTTGTAATGTAAGGCAATAACTGCCAAAGAAACTGCAATTACTACTTGTGTGGTGGGTTTGATAAGCTGTTTGGCGTTATCTACAGCCTACAGAAATTAAAGAGGGCGTCCTGAATCCTTGTTTTCGGATGGGGTGGGGGGGGCGGCGGGAAGTGAAATACTGTCAACATTTCGGCGCGCTCCGCGTGCCAAGTTGTAACAGATTTTGCGCGCGAAGCACGCCGAAAAATTGACAATTTTGTAATGTTTAATATATTCTATGCCGTGTTTAATAGTTTTATAGTGCAGTCCCATGTTTTTAAAACATGTATTTGCATGCATATCATGAATTTTCAATTGTCAAAATTATTGGGAGGGGAGATCGGTATTGCCCCATTTTGTCATTGCGTGTGGCGATCGCCCCACTGCCCCTTGCCCCTCCCCCGGTTTCAACGCCTCTGATGAGACGTAGATAGGTATACTCGCTGCTCATAATTATGGAATGTTTTGTTGATAGTTTTTCTCCTATATCGTCCAAAATGTTTAAGACATGTGTTAATTTTACAAAAAAACAGTACATGTATGTGAAGCAATTTTGGATTTCATGAGATGACTAAAGTAAAAACTTAGAATACCGTTTGAGCGCAATAACAATTTTTATTTATTTATTTATTTAAATCCACAAAAAATCATGAAAAAGTATTCACTAAAGTAATGAAAAACACAAAAACTTATAAATTTGATCTTATGTCATTAATCATTAAATTAACATCAGAATGTCTGTTTCAAATCTAATAACGCGCGTAACACATCACGTGACTCCAACAACAAACAACAATACCGCCATTTATAAACACAGATTTTAGCGTCGAGTCGGATGCTACAAAATGTCAGCATTACTGAAATACTTAGATTATAACTGTTTCACCTGGGTGAGCAAAAATATTAATCTCCCAGATGTACCGTTCACGAAAAATGGCAACTTCTAAAAATGT
>JZLH01S0512384.1:16957-27564 GCA_001188425.1 Eucidaris tribuloides
AATTCGTTTTCAATTACAGTTCAATTTCAATTCAATAGGGCGAGACACGTATAGCTATCGTTTTGTGTAACCATCAAGACATACAATGTTAGTAGAATGTTACATTGAATTAAAATGTTAATTAATATTGTCATAGCGGTCATGTGTCACTATGAAGCTGTTGAAAAAACTTGTAAAAACTTGACTTTACAGGGCCCAGAAAGCTTAAATCAATCATGAATTTATATTCACTTGATATCCATGTTCGTTTTACGTGTACACAGCTTAAACATATTGTATAGGCACTGTATATTTTGTATTAAACACTCGTGCCAATCAAAGGAAGCAGTTTATACTACTTCCTCCGTTTCATTACAACAAGTGATATCCAAACACACACAAAAAAAAATAACTAATATTGGTTATTCATAAGAAAACATCACACAACTTTCGGTGAGGTGTGCATTCTCCTTATCGCATATAAGTTGTTTACGAAAGGACCTGTGGGGACGCACTCAGATTATTGCCATTCTCTGGCGAAAGACTTTGCCGACTTGTTTCATATCCGATATCTCATTTGTGACGTGTTGAAAAGGCGCGGGTGTTTAAAAACCTTGTTGTTTTCCTGATATAATAATCTTTATTTCTTGCATCTTGCAAAAGCACCAAACTAATATCCACCCAGTCCACTGATCACCCATTGGAATGTAAACAACATTTCAAGATTGACAAGAGGCAGGGTTATACAAGTTAACAAACATAACATACATTAAAGAACGACACTGCTGGTACAAAAACGAATCACGATATAAACAGACATACAAGCATAACAGAAAAATAAAATTTAAAAAACCCTCAGGATATATTATCATGTATGTATTATATATATATTTATAAATGAGTAGTGAATTATTATTTTGTAGATTATAAATAGTATTTTATGCCGATGTTTGTATATACAAAATGAGACAGTATAACATACAGTATAACAGAAAACAAACAGATACTTTATGCATGTATTACAATCTCATCGTTTCACCTTTATTTCATGAGTAAATGTCAGTTTTATTCACGTGTGCAGAAAATGAAAATTTCTCATAAGCGGGGCCAGAACTAGTTCAGCCTCACAAAAAGTAAGAAAAAGGAAGAAGTCACACAGAAACAAATTACCTGCTATCTAAATCAATGCCCCACTTGTTCGTTCTGAGTTGGCCTGGCAGTTAGAAAGTACTGCAAACAGTGCAGGATGATATTTATATTAAAGAATCTGACTAATCGGCGATTATGGTGAGAGTTGCCCAGCTTAGGAAATGACATCATTGTGGGTTAGTCCTCAATATTGCGCTGAAAGTACTCTAGAATTCATAGTAAACTATTGCAAGGATTCTCCTGTAAACAATTCTTGTAGTCAATCGTTGACTCAATTCTAAAAAACACATGAATGTCAATATCCCTTGTGGCAGGCAACTTGATTATGTTCCCTCGTATGGGTCTTACTTTTATTCGTGCCCCGATAATATTAATGTTCACTGCAGTTGATTCTCTTTAACGTAAACAAATATAGATAGAGGAAATCCTCCAGCTCGGAGATCCACTCCAGCTAGTGTATAGTTCGGATATTTATGTTTCAACTCATTTGGTTCTTGAGGCATTTTCAAGGTTTCCAATCATGTCACTAACGATTATCCCCATATAACTGCATGAATCGCTGTATAATACACATCTTAACATGAAATCAGGAATACGTACTACCATTTACGTACCACAACGGATTGTACACAATTGTCTTTCTCAATGTCTTAGGTGTTATATTTTAACAGACCCCCAACCCCCCCCCCAAAAAAAAAAAACACAAAAAAAACACGAAAAACAAAAACAAACAAAACAAAACAACAACAATCATCATTTCACATATCTTATTTTCATTATTACCACGCAACAGGACTAAAATTTGAAGCACCTCCACCACGTCCCAGGTTTGTTCCTCTTTAGAACGAATGTTCTTGTCCACAGACCTGTCCCTTAACGCCCCAAGATAGGGGAATGTTCTAAGTAAGTAAATTATTAATAGTATATTTTTGGGATTGATTTTTCGTGATTGGAATGGTGTAGCCATTAATTTTATATCTATCCTAGAAAATTATGGATGTAATTAACGATTTTCTTTTGCAGGAAAACAGGTGAATATCACTTTTATGATTTTCTTCCATGAACGTTAATATTCACAAAAAAGTCTTAGGACCTGGAAAAGTCTATTGTGATTAATGAAGTGATAGGCTAACGTTTGTGGAGTTTCAATAAAAAATGTTAAATCTTGATACTCTTGAGTCTACATAGTCAGTGTTTGAATGGAACAGATAAACACTCCTAGAGATACAAAAGTTTGGAATTTATGCGTTTTGCCCACGGCCAATGATAAAAATAAAAATAAACGATTGATCTCGGGGTGAGATTGGAAAATAGCGTTTAGATCTATACACCAGTAAAGGCTATAGAGGATCAGAAATGATGCAGTGCGAATCCGGTGAACTTACGATTTTCACTTTTTTTAAAGCACTAAATGATCATTTGAAAACAGTTTTTTCGGGCTTCATTTTTAGATAGACTTATCGAAATACCACGGATAGCAATGGTATGTTAGCAGTAGCTCAGATTTGATTTACTTTAGTAAACGTAGCAGTGTCTTTAATGAACTCCAACAACGATAAATACTATTCAGAATGCATGTACTTTATAACTGTAAGTCATTAGAAATGTCAGCCAATTCTAAGACTCTTTTATAAGTTCAAAGGCAATAGAAATAGTTATTATATTATATATAGAAATATGCAGTATCTTACCATCGTAATGGAATGAACATATACATCTTCAAATTCCTACATCTGCTTATATCTTGAAGTTTATCGAACACATAATACTTGAATTCTAGCTATTAAATTGCTCAATTATCACTATCTATTGCATTTCCTACCCAATTGAAAGAATAATACTTCATTCCGTGTCTGTTGTATCCAGGATAAGGTCATAATACATTTTATAAATATGCCAACCTATTTGTTTATCAAAATTTTTAATCAATACTTTATTTTGCCTTAAATTCGTTTACAAATTCTATTGTCCAACAAAACAGACCCAAAGCACTTATATGAGAGGTGTTTCCTATGCCAACAGTGTGAACGCTCAACAACATGTGGCGTTATATCATCCTCCACTTCTGGCGTTACCAAAAGCCCCCGACAGCCGTGACAGAAATGGAGTGATAGTAACATTGCAGAACACTCGACCATGCCTTCTATCGTACGCCTCGGTCTGAAAAAATGCGAAAGTTTTGATCTGAACCAACTGGATGCTTTCGAACAGATAACCTCAACGTGGTTTATTGAGGGCATGGGCTGGCAAATGTGAGAAAAATGGAAAAACCCGCTCACGGGACACGAATACTGATGGGAAAGTGATCAAAACACATTCTATCTAGCAGACGAAACTTACCAGGTTAGTACAATACTTGGATACTGCATACACGACACGTAGATATAAACATTGACATACCCGTGCCTAGCAACTCATCATTAATTACCCTTCCCCTATGTCCCCCTAATCGAGAGAGGGGCGGGGGGATTACACATCATAAACTAGACCAGGCAGGCCAGTTTTAATTCACTACCTAGTTGAGAAACCTTGAATGTTTTTTTTCTTTTTTTTTTTCATTTTTTTTTTTTTTTTTTTTTTATTTATATTATTTTTTATTTTTTTTTTTTTTATTTTTTTTATTTTTTTTTTTTTCTCTTATTTTTTTTTTCATTATCTTTTTTTTCTCTTGTTTTCAATTTTCTTTTTTTTTTGCGCAATTGCAATGATACCAATGACAAACATGCTGATTTAGCGCCCTTTCTGGTTGTCAGTGGGTATTTGCATTAAACCGCCTTCTGGCTCTCGTGCCCAATCAGATTTGATTCTCAGAGTTGATTCTTCTCTATCTCGAAAATAACCTAGATTAACATCACCTCATATAGGAAAATTATGTTAAAACCAAAAACTTTGCTTGAACTTTTGTTTTGAAAAAATGAAAATAAATCATCGGAGTCAACACGACTAAAATGGTCGCCATATTATTCAGATACAGGAGAATCAGCAAACAATAATTGCTGGGGGGGAGCTGAAAGTGAAGAAGTCAGCAAGACAAACAAACAAACAACAACAGCAAAAAACAAACAACAGATGAGGGCATCGTATTCATCGATTATACTGTAGTTATACGACATGTACTATGGCATATTTTTTGTTTGTAAAATGTTATAACGCAATAATGTAAAAAGTAATTTTGGAAAAGCGATTTCACCAGTAACTTGCTTTGCCTGAAGTAATGCCGGTATCAAGTCATTGTATACATGTATAATAGCCTATATTATGTACAGTCATATTGAATGACACTAGATTCAATATGAATAACACTTTGATTAGCAATTTTATTGGCTGTTAAATCATTTTGTTTTCATTAGAAACGTTTGTTTATATATTAAGAATGACTAATATTTTAAGAATGAAGTAATTTAAAGTAAAGAATGGCCTTCTTGAAGTTTGCCTGACGTGATTTTGTGACAAAACATGCGAACTAAGCAGTTGATACATAGATAGCAATAACTGCAAAGAAATGCAATACACTTGTGTGGTGTTTGATAAAGCTGTTTGTCGTTATTCACAGTACAGAAATTAAAAGAGGGGCCGTCAATCCTTGTTTGCGGATGGGGGGCATGAGGAACAGTGGCGAGCAGGATTTGATCTTAATGGCGGAAATGATGCGAGGAGCGAAGCGACCGAGCCGAGGCGGAGCGAGCGAAGGGGGGGGAGGGTGTTGGGAGGGGGGTGTCCCCCTCACCACGGTGAAGCCTTTTGGTTTATGGAATTTTGATGCAATTAATCGTGCGATTTGGGCTGTTTTTGGATGTTTTATCGACTTAAAACAGTCCTTGTGATTAAGATAAGGCAGTACTATTCAGGGACGAGATTCAACGATTTTCAGAATACGAGGGGCACAAAAGAATGTTGGCTCTAATAAAGCCTACCAATAAAACAGCCAATTGCGCAAAAGTCCTTTGCTGGGGGGAATCCTGATGTACTGTGGAAGCACTACGGTAAAATACTATCCTTTCTGCTTTAATCATGACTATTTTGACGCCATTTAGTTTGTGCAAAATCACTTTTCTTTGTCCATATATTTCTTCTCATAATCAGAACAATACATCATTGCTGATGAATGGCCCGCTGACAGAAAAATATAAAGTCTAATAGCGAGCGAGCGTAGCGAGCGAGCAAAAAAAAAAATCGCAATTTTTTACACCAACATATAATTGTACATAAATTTGCGCATGCAAGCACAAAGAAAAAAAAACACACTCTTGGTTTTCCCTGGGGAAAGGAAATTGGTGTTACCTTTACAATCTACATATTTTGCTTCTTTAGTGACCAAATTGATCTGAATAAATTAATCCTGAATTAATTAATCATGAACAATTTCTTATAAAACGTATATCAAAATCACTACTACATCAACAATATTCTTTTTATGAAAATTTGTGTTACTGCCAATTTTTGCGCGCGTGTAGCCCTGTTAAATTTTCACAGTTTTTGTACCACGACATATTTTAAATCTCTTGAGGAAACAGTGATCCCCAAAATACAGACTTACAAAAATTCTATTTGTAGATGGCTTGTTTAACATCTGTCTGCGCAAGTCCTGCCGAAAACATTTAATACAAACAACAATCCTTTTGTCGGCACTTATCTCTGTCTTCTAAAAAGTGTTTAGGAATGCAATTTTGTCTTAATGTTTTCTCATTATCTAATTTATTTATATTATTTTATTTTATTTTATTATTATTATTATTATTAATTCATATTATATATTTTTTTAAAATTGCTATTCATTTTGCATCGCCGATCTGCATTGAAAATTGTTAACCTATAGGATGACATTTTGCGCGCGGGCGCGCCGAAACATTTTGACATGTTTCTTAACCACGCTATGAAAATATGATATATATAATTCAGGGCCTGATGTATATGTGTGTAGATATTTCAACAGTAAGATAAAAGGAAATGAAAGGTGCAGCTTCACATGAGGTTTTTTTTTTTTTTTTTTATTTTGGCCAATCTTAGGGGGGGTCGCCCCCCATCGACCCCTTGGCTACGCCACTGGGGGGGAGTGAAAAACGTCAAACGTTTCGGCGCGCTCCGTGCCAAGTTGAAATACAGATTTTTTCGGCGCGAAGCACGCCGAAAATTGACAATTTTGTTGTAATGTTTAATTATATTTCTATGCCGTGTTTAATAGTTTTATAGTGCAGGTCCCATGCTTTTTTAAAACATGTATTTGCATTGCATATCATGAATTTTTCAAGTTGTCAAAATTATTGGGGGGGGGAGCAAATCGGTATTGCCCCCCATTTTGTTCATTGGTGTGGGCGATCGCCCACTGCCCCTTGCCCTCCCCGGTTTCAACGCCTCTGATGAGACGATATAGTATACTCCTGCTCATAATTATGGAATGTTTTGTTGATAGTTTTTCTCCTATATCGTCCAAAATGTTTAAGACATGTGTTAATTTTACAAAAAGCGGATACATGTATGTGAAGCAATTTTTGGATTTCATGAGATGACTAAAAGTAAAAACTAGAATACGTTTGAGGCGCAATAACAATTATTTATTTATTTATTTATTTAAATCCACAAAAAAATCATGAAAAAAGTATTCAACTATAAGTAATGAAAAACACAAAAACATAAATTTTGATCTTATGTCAATTAATCATTAAATTAACATCAGAATTGTCTGTTTCAAATCTAATAACGCGCGTCGTAACCATCACCGTGACTCAACAACAAACAACAAATACCGCCATTTATAAACACAGATTTTAGGTCGTCGAGTCGGATGCTACAAAATGCTCAGCATTACTGACAATACTTAGATTATAACTGTTTCACCTGAGGTTTGAGCTAAAATATTAATCCCAGATGTGTACGTTCACGGAAAAATGGCCAACTTCTTAAATGTCTTAAGTATTCCATAATTATGAGCATGAGTGTAGTGGAAGAGGAAGATGTAGAACTGAACACTGGCGTCAGATTTGGGGATGGGGTGGGGTGCTCTTGACCCCCGAAATGAAATGTAATCACGGTACAGAGAGGGCTATATTGATAAATGTGTGTGTGTATGTTTGTTTCCGACCCCCGTCAAATGATTTGGCTCATTCGTTTCTGCCCCCCCCCCAAAAAAAAACCAAAAAAAACAATGATGTGGCTCATCGCGCCACTGGAACTGAACTACGTCTTTCTTTTCGCACACAGGTATAGAGTTATGAAACATTGTGAAGAATATAACATTTTTGCTTTAACGCTTGCTAATACTCTGAAAATAAAAACATATAGAGGTATTATAAAGATATGGTTATTAAGATATTATTATCATTAGTTTCGGCTTTTGTTCCAACATAATTGAACATAATACACGGCGATGCTATCATCTGTTTAGATTCAAGAAAACCGAAATTTAGTAATACATGTATTCTGTAAACAGTACAAATAGATTGCTGCTCACAGTTAATGTGTCAAAATGTTGCCGACTTTGCAGCGATATTTAAAGAATTTTCAAAAATTAAAAAATGTTTCACGGAGTAATGTAAATTAAGTGACATTAAACTGCAAAGGAAATGGAGGTTTGCTCAAATTGTAATACAACATGTTACAGATTTTATAATACTGTAATCCTAATATTTTTGAAAAATTCACTCTCTATTGTCAATTGGTCGATTTTTCTCAAACTTGTATTGATCTCATATTTTCTGCTTTATTTTAACTATTTAACTAACCGTTTGCTCTTGCGATGCCTAGTATCATCAAAAATACAAATATAAGTTGCTTTATAATCACTTAATATAAATGTATTCATTATTGTTGAGTGAGTATTTTTAGTCATTACACTGTACAATAGTTTTACTGGAATGTATGACACATAATCCAATAACAGAGGGTACTGAGTACGTATCAGTACAATACGGTAGATTACATTGGAAAATATGTTATATACAGCGTGTCCCAGAAAGAAAAATGTCCCTCTCATAGACCACAGAATAATTACAGAAACCAAGTTTTATACTCATTTAAATTTACATATTTAGAAAGCGTAGTTATTTTTGTAATTCCTATCAAAAATTTCAAAGGTCTCGCTTAATTGGTTTTGAATACATAGGTTCGTATATAACGGCATGTAGTGCTTTTCAGTCCATTCCAAGTTTGATTCAGAGAAATAGGCACATCAAAGACATATTACGTTTTTCCTCATTCCACGCTTCACTTAAAAATCTCAAGGACTGTTCATCCACTTTTTAAACTAAAAACTAAGCAAAGTTCTGTTCCACTGGTCGTGTTTGCTTTCACAGTGTGTGCCACATATTGTTGGTCGTTCCATGTCCATCTGTAAGCATTTATTGTACTACGTTCTACTGGACGTCCTCCACCCCGACTTCCATTCAGGTTGATGCATTGATGTAGCACTGCAAACTTGAATTGGGCTGAAAAGCACTACTGTTATATAATAGACTGTGTATTCAAAACCAATGAAGAGAAACAAATGCAATTTTCACACAAGAACTAAAAAGGGCTTTCTAAATCTGAACACTAAATAAAAAATGATTGTTGATTTTGGGAATAATTAAGCAGTCTATCAGAGGGACATTTTTTTTGGGGGGGGGGGGGTGGGGACAGGCTGCATATTATAATGTATAATATGCATGTAATATATATTAAGTTTGCATACGAGGATGTGTGAATTTTGCACCAAATGATTTTATATATTTTTATATATTTTGAATGATTATGCGGAAGAAAATAAATTTTAATTTCAACATAAACCCAACGAGTGTTAAAGTATGAATTCAATTAGGTGTAACAATCAAGGACTTGTACAATTGGAAAGTGTGACTCCCCAAATTCCCTCTTAAAAACCTTATAGTTATAAAATAAAGCACATGTCTTTCATTTTGTCTATACGTGGACAGCCCCCTTCGTTTTGTATGTCCTGTTATTTTTCATTACAGGTTGGATACATACGCCTTACACACTGCATTTACCTCTGGACTCTTACTATTTTCAATCGTGTTCTTATACGAGTACTGCTGTAAAAAAACCCCGAAATGAAAGTAGATACACATTGAGACTCGTCTATATGACCCGTAGGCGTACGCAAAGGGTGTTTTGGGTGTTTTAGGTTTCAAACACCCACCCCCTCCCCTCTTGCAAAAGAGGGTGTGTGAAATTCTTGGTTGAATTCCCCCAACCTCTGTGAGCGACTTTTCGACGGCTGGACTGACCGGGAAAAATGTTTGGACCGTAGAATTTGGCCGCGGATGATCACTCCACCCCCCCCCTTGCAAAAATTCTGCGTACGCCTATGAACGGACCACCAAGATGAATGGCCTTATCAGACAGGTGGCTGTTCTATGCATGATGTCGAGCACTGCATGGAAGTCAACAGGGGCCATTATAGGACCTTGTGTTTTCATTCCTGGAACAGTCTCCCCAAAACATCCCGTCAGTTAACACAGACCAATTAAAACAAACTTAAAATCTCAGTTGTTCTACAAGTAAAACTTGCTTTATGTTTTTATTTGATTTCACTAGTATATTGGTTAAATCAATTTCAAGTTTAATTACAATATTTCTGTTTGGTTCAACAAGTATGTGTTTGTATTTTGTTGTTGTGGGCTGCTATACAATGTGGCCATTGAAACAGATTTGACTACAGCCTTAAACACGGAACTTGTAGTAGTTTGGATTTATTGACAAGCCCGTTTCCCTTCACGACAGAGACACAGTTAAAAACGAAAACCAGTACTGAATGCGTGGTGATGCATTGTGTTGTGTGTATTCCTAGCTACAGACCAAACTTGGAATCAAACAAAAAGCTCGTATGGTTCATGAGACCGGTGTATTCTAAACCACTGAATCGTGTCGATCAAACTAAAGTGGGCTTTTCAGGATTCACTTTGGGGAAAACCCCTATAGAACGATGGTCTAAAAAGGTGCGTCTACATTACAAAACTTCGCGAAGTTAAATTTCGCGAAGTTTTATGAAACCATAAAATTCATTCTTGCATCCACATTAGCCCCAAACTTCCCGATCTTTTCCGGGAGGACTAACTTCCCGAAAATTAAGTCGTTAATGCGCATGTGCGGTAAAAGGTAAACAATGTGGTCTTGAGTGTTCTTGATGTATAGAGCGCGCGAAAACAAGATTATGCAACCAGCTTGCTGGCATTCATGGTCTTCAACTTCGCAAATACATGATGGCAATGTCATTGAATTTAAATGTTGTAAAGGCTGGACATGACGCTTGATTTGGCAGTAATTCACTGCAGACTTTGACTAAGAAGATCTGAACTTCGACAACCAAGGCTTTTTCTTAGGAATATACATGTATGTTCGCCACCGACAAAGGGAAATCGCTGCACTGAATATCCTCACGTGCACTGAGCTTAGCCCCCACATTGGGAAATGTTTTCCTGCAAATTCCAATGAAAATCACATTCGTTCACAATTCAGACACATTCGCATGTACTACACATACTATA
>JZLH01S0512418.1:1746-13921 GCA_001188425.1 Eucidaris tribuloides
TTTTGATTTGCACACCAAACTGTTTTTACTCAGATTTGATGCAGCTAAAGATATTCAATAAACAAAAATGCAGTGTTCAAAATTTGGGATTCATATATTGTTAAGTTTACGATAAAGCATTTTAAATTGGGTCATTCTCAAGTTGTAATTTGGAGTGGTAGTCTAGGTTTCAGACACTGGATGTAGTTTTCACCTCCTAATTTTGAATTTGGTTGAGTCCAGCTGCACAAAAATTCCCCGAGAATCACCCAATGGCACTGGTGTGAGTTTTTGATCTTGCAAGCTTTGATAAGCAGGTATTTAGTTTCACTAGATGATACAAGAGTCTGGTCTGGCAGTAAGACTAGAGTAACGGCTTTTTAAAATTCAAATTCAGTGAGCGACGTGTTGCTCTCTGAATTTGACGGTATGTTGTGTGAATTGTTTGAAGTTTTCAGTGCTCACATGAATCCTTACGAAATCTGCAATTTACTAATCTTAAAACTTTTGTCGCCCCCAGGTGAAGATTTAATCTTTTGATTATAAATGATATTAGCTTATTTTAGGTGATAAGTTGATTTCAGGGTGTGCAGATCATGGACACAGTCTAAAGTAAGGTGGAATGCAATCAAGCGCTCATTGAGGGATGATACTGTTTGCCTTGGCACGCTCTAGACCACATCGGGAGGTGGTCTGCTCACTCTGCTGTGCCACGATTCTGAAGCGGTACTGTCAGAAAAAAAAAAAGTTCTTTTCGGGTGTTACTTTTCCAGCTCCAGTGCTTTCCAGATATTCTTTTGCATTGAACCCAAAGGCAATTTGGGGATTCTTCTACACATTTTGGGGGCGAAATCGTTTACATGCCCCCGTTTATTTGTTTTCCTCGGGTACAGTATGGTATGGTTCGCCTTAGGAGTGTTCAGTTGCCTTCTCTGATGCGGTACGGTACAGTACGCTATTAGAAGAGTGCCTGAACAGGCCCCTTGTCTAACGGACCTTGGTCTATCGGACAATAACAACATCATCATTCTCTCTCCATAATAGCGATAGACCGATTATCGAATGGGACCAATAGACCAATTATCAAGATAGCTATCAATATAACATGACCTAAGCAAACCAGACACTGGTACTAATCATTTCTCATCAATATTAACCAATGTTTGAGATATAATATAATGTTGCCCTTTTGTTTGCCAGGTCTCCCAGATGGTGTGGTCAACTTCGTCTTTGGGCTTGGTTCCAAGGCTGGCAGTGCTCTAGTCCAACACCCCGATGTCCCTATCATCTCCTTCACCGGGGGGACGGAAACAGGAAGGAAAATAATGGAGATGGGTGCCCCACTGTGTAAGAAACTCTCTCTGGAGGTATGTATACAGCATGTCTTCAAAAAATTGTACAAGTGAAAGGTGCCCTCTTTGACAGTCAGAAAATTCTGCTGTGACACATGCTTATGTCAACATCAAGGGCAAAGTCATAGCTTTCTAATGCTGTTTGTTCTGTTCAATTTACCGTAATTGTTTTAACCTTGAGATATGTTTAGTTAACAACCAAAAGGTACAATCACAATTGCTCCACTTTTACGGGAAGAAGGGGTGATGCTATCATTAACTGTAGTAAAAGTGGCACATTTGTGATTGTACCTTTTCGTTGTTAATTAAACATACTGTATCTCAGGATTCAAACAAGCAAACTGAACAAAACAAACAACATCTGAAAGCTGAGACTTGCCCTTGATGTTGACATAACCATTATGTCACAACAGTATTTTTTAATTGCCAAAGAGGGCACTTTTCACTTGCACAATTTTTTTATACGCCTGGCTACGGGACGTATTATGGTATCACGCTTGGTGTCCGTCTGTCCGTCTGTCCATCCGTTAACTTTTCCTTGTAAACGCCGTAACTTCAGTTTAACTTAACCTAGCCTCATAATATTTAATGGCTATGTATAGCATGAGATCCAGAAAGCCTATTGATTGTTGGTCAAAGGCTCAAAGGTCAAGTCACATCACATGTTTTCATCTTACCCTTGTGAAGTCCTTGTAAATGCATAAACTTCAGCTGTTAACTTAAGGTATTGGGCTAACATTTACTCAGTTAAAATCTGAGCACATGATTCCCATGCTACCAGATGCTATCGATGGTCTAAAATGAAGCCCTGAAAAAAATTGTATTTCAAAATGATTATTTAGTCCTTAAAAATGAAAACGTAAAGTTGACCAGATTCACTTGCCCATTTCCTCCATAGACTTACCTTGTGGTACACCTAGGCTATTAAAACCGCCCGAGTTTTATTTTTTTATCATGCATAACTTGCCATTGGCAGTGTAACTTAACATTTGTATTCTAGGGTGTTCATTTGTCCATTTGAACACTACTATGTAGCTCAGATATCAAAGTTTGACAATTTCTTAAATTGAAGCTCCACAATGTTAGCCTATCACTTTAACCTAGGCTAATTTGGTGTGTATGATACTAGCATGGATCCCAGGAAGCCTATTGATTTTGAGGTCGAAATGTCAAAGGTCACAGTGACATGTTTTCATTTTCCGCGTTACAGGCGGGCGTATTATGTGCTCGCCCCAGCGACACTCTTGTTGAGACAAGCTGTAGTATTATTATTATGCTAATAATCTGGTTACTTATAAAGCACAAATAGGTCTGTCAAAGAGATGCTCTTGGTGCAACAGGACACATTGCGTGCTATGCCGCTGTACTTTGTTTTGCCTGAAGATATAGCATGCATAGGACGTGTCAAAAACATCATTCAATAACTCAAATTATGGTACACTTCTGCTCAGGGTTGTGGTGAATTGAACTCCAGCAATTAAAATCATTGATATGAGTCATGATTTAAAATAATAATTGAAATCACAGTTTATTTACTAATCACTGATTTCTTTGAAAACAAAAATCATTAAAGGAGAAGTTACCCCATAAATTAATGTGTATTTGGTGAATCCCAAACATTTCTAGCTATCCAACAATAAAAGTTCAAGCAAAATTGGACAAGCCATTCAAGAGATATAAATATTAAGAAGTATATATGTCACCCTCTGTAGCTGGCTATTCTGCTCAAGCCTGTGATGTCACACCAGAACAACTCTCCATTGTTATCATTCATGAATTTTCACAAATTTTCAATTTTTCATGAGAGATGAACATTTACTGTCCTTGTTTCTTGGACATGTGAGGGCTTAGATGAATCTACATTTATTTTGCAAGGTGCTAGTTCAACTGTTTTGTTACTAGCTCCCCACAATTGAAATTTCTGAAAATTATTGTACAATAGCAATGTAGAGTTGTTCTAGTATGACATCACAGGCTTGAGCAGGATAGCAAGCTACTGAGGGTGACATGTACATTTCTTAATATTGTTGAACAAATCATATCTCTTGAACGGCTTGTCCAATTTTGCGTGAACTTCCATTGTTGGATAGCTAGAAATGTTTGGGATTCACTGAATACACATTAATTTATGGGGAAACTTCTCATTCAATTGGAACGAAAAAGAAAAACATGAGAAATTAGTCATGTGACAAAAATAGTGGAAGACACTGTGAAAAAGGTGAAATTTTGATTTTTGTCCTGTTTTTTAAATTTCATTTTGAAATATCAAGAGGGTTAACCCTAAAGAAAAAAAGGGGGGAGGTGGGAGTGGGTAATATACATAATCACTCCTCTCCAAGATGTAAGCCAAAAAGCCCAGGCTGATTAGGGTTCGATGTTTTAAAATTGATTGCAATACTATAAAATCAACACATTTTCAAATTTATAAGGTAAAGTAATGTTTCTGTTGGTGTATTAAAATTACTTTAATGAAAAATCTGATTTAAGTAACAAACAATCAGATATTTTTAGTCAAAATAAAGAAAGAATAACTCTGGGAAAAATAAAAAGAATGATTTTGAGATTTTAACCAACTTTAGCATAATCATTTGTACATGTATTGTATGACAAGGGAATGCAAAGATACCCAAATTTTTTATGTAGCCCCGTTGGTACGTAGATACCGGCCTTTAGGAGCTAAAACTGTGTACAATTGATGACATACTCTCTCTTTTACATGTAGGTATGAAATATTTCTTTGATGAAACTTTTTCTTACTAATTATTTTTAATGAGATGCACTGTACTAAGAATAAAATGATAATAAAAATCAAATATGACTTGTTCAAGTTGTCCTTTTTCTCCTTTGCCCTTCATCTTCCAGTTAGGTGGTAAGAATCCGTCCCTTGTCTTTGAAGACGCTGACCTGGATAATTGCATTCCGACATCGGCCAGGTCCAGTTTCCTCAACCAGGGAGAGATCTGTCTGTGTACCAGCAGGATCTACGTCCAGGATTCCATCTTTGACAAGTTTGTGCAACGATTTGTAGAGGCTGCGAGGTATTGGCTCGTCCGTAGAATTTGAATTTCTCAGATTTATTGACTCTTTTGACCCCCTCAGTATCAAAATGAATCATGCAGTGCATCATTTGGGAACCGTATATATCCGGTTCCTGTGTGTCAGTATGTTACACGGGAACTGGATATATACGGTTCCCGGAAGCAACAAGTTAAATCATTGATATGAATCACGATTTAAATCTTGAATTAAAATGACAGTTTATTTCAAAATGACTGATTTCTTTAAAAAAAAAATCATTCATTTGCACCAAAAAAAGAAAAACATGAGAAATTGGTCCTGTAAGAAAAATAGTGGAAAACACTGTGGAAAACAAACAAAAAACTTTTCCTTTTTAAAAAATTTTATTTTGAAAAAAGAAAGGTTTAATCCTAAAAGAAAGGTGGGGGTGGGGTTATATAATTGCTTCCCCTCCCAGATATAAGCCAGAAAAGTCTAAAGTCTGTAGGCTTCGATGTTTTACATGATGAATTGATTGTAGTACTATATATAAAGTCAACCCATTTTCCAATTTATGAGGTAATATTTCTGTTGGCTTATTAAAATCATTTATTTAACCCTAACTAGGCCGGGCTACTTTGGGAAACCATAATGGGCCGGGGGGGGGGGGGGGGGGGGAGAGGCTTGAGATCTTGGCTGTCGACTGCGCGATCGCGGGGTATGAGAGTACAAACAAACATGAGGTGTAAATCATAATGTATAACAGGCTTATATAACACAAAGATGTTAACAGTAATATAGTGTACGAGATTACAAACATGAACAATGTGACTAAACATGTTGTAAATACAATACATGTAGATAATTGACAATATATGAAAGCTAAGTAAAACCGGATGTTTCACTATCCTACTGCTATGAGTACTTGTAGGTCCAACTCTACTTGTTCTACCTAAGATGCCGTAATAATCTTCTTTTTATATATGTTTTCTGTTATGAAGATAAATGTGACTCCCCTTTTTTTAAATGGTTCTTAAGTAGCTGCTTATTTCCGAAGACTGTTTGATGGCAATGTCTCTTGTTGATAGCAATATATATTTCATCTTGGGTTCGTTGTTCTATTGATTGCAAAATCGTAAGAGACTTTTAGTTCGCACACCCACTTTACATGCATTTTCCTGATTTATTGCCTTTCATAAATTTTTCCAGCATGGTATTTATGAGTGGTATGGCTTAGCTTGTTTCAAATGTGAACAATGTTTCGCAACTGCAATATTGTATGTTTGTGAAATGAACATTACAAGAAACATACAAGCCAAACAAACAAACAAACAAACAAACAAACAAACAAACAAGCAAACAAAAACTCACACACAAATAAAATGCTTATCAGACTGAATATGAAAAACCACAGACTAAAAATGCTACTTCTTTTCTGTGTTTAACCTACAGAGGTATGGTGGTCGGACCACCAACCGAAGATTCCTCAAAACTGGGTGCGCTAATTAGTCGTGAACATCTCAACAAGGTCAAAGGTTACGTCACTCTTGCTCGTGATGAGGGAGGGGTCATTCATTGTGGAGAAGGTGTAGATGAGATCAACGTCCCGGAAAAGAGCAAAAATGTGAGTATCATATACACGGACAAAGAAAGATAAAAGTGATGGTCTAAAAATGTGGAATTATATGTAATTAATCTAATTAGCTAATAAACCTGTCCTGTTTTGAGAATGTGACACTGCTGCGATCCTCCATAGCTTGGGCCCTAAAAGAAAAAAACAAGGTGAGTATCTCATTTGTGTATTTCTTCATTAAAGTGATTAGCTAACATTGGTGGAGCTCAATTTAAAAAATTGTCAACCTTGATATCTGAGCTACATATAGTGTCAAATGGACAATATAAACACCCTAGACATACACAAAGTTTGGACAGTTATGCTGCCAATGGCAAAAGGTATGCATGAATATATACAATTTCTACTCCATGGATGATAAAATAAGCCTAGATTGCACCACAGTATGTCATGGAGGAAATGGGGCAGGTGAATCTGGTAAAGTTTGAATGTTTGTAGATTATCACTTGTTTTAAAGGCCTAAGATTATCATTTTGAATATACAGTTTACAGCGGCTTTCATTTTTAAACCTTACCATATGACACTTGAGTGTGGATGATTCATGGACTCACATTTTTTTGATTGTAGTAAATGTTACCAGTGCTTGAAGGCTCGTAAACATAGGGCCATACTCTGAAAATTGCTCTAACTTTCTCTACTAACAGCCCTTTTAAACTCCTCTAGTTAGAATACTGTAAAACTAGGAAATGTTTGCGAGCATTTACCTTTCGCAAATTTCGCTCGAAAGTAAAATGCACATGAAAGTATTGTGTTCTAACATTACTTATCTTTTGAATGCCATACAAGATCGTGTACTGTACAAGTCAATGACTGGAGAATACTAGATCTGGTAAATAGTGCGGGGCGGTCCACATTACGACGGTCACCAATGTCACTTCTCATTTGATAAAAGAGTGTTTCAGAGGCATTAAAAACAAATATTGTTCTTTAAATTGTTTTTAATCATTTATTAACATAACACCCGAATGCTTCTCTAGAACATCAATTATATTATTTTTTATCAGGTTGTGATTCGCGAATTTTCATGCATGCGAAATGGCCGTCGGCTCCATTCGCGAAAGTTTTCATGTCAACGAAATATAGTGTTTTACAGTAGTCTAAAATCTCTTCTACCACTGTTATTCTGAAAAATTGTTCTAGGATGATTTTAGCGAGAGTATTGGTGGGAAACAATGAAAGATGACCGCGGCCCATGACACACCCACGTTTCTGCTTCTGCCAATTATGACACCTGTTTATATTGAAAGTTAGCCAATCACAGCGCCAGGTTTATCTTCTGCCTTTACAAGGTAATATAACTGCACATCAAGAAATACAATGTGTATCAACAGCGCATTTTGGCGCACACATAAAGCCGTGTAAATGTGCGCAAATATGCCGTGTATGCAACGAGAATGAATGAATGAATTTTATTAATTTTCGCTTATGATTCCTAATGGAATATTTGGAGGACCACAATATAATTAATGGTCACATTGAGTTATAATGACCACAAAAATGGGGAAAAATAGAATAAAATATCATAAAAAGCAATTAACAAAGGAAATTGACACATCAACACCACATGTCACACAAGCAACGAGTCATAATAATAATAGCCATCAAGCGATGTGCTTTTTCTCACATAAAAGCTTCTCTCCACATGTTGCAAATTTAGTCTGATTGCTTCAACTGGAAATAATTTACACTTGTAAATTAACCTACCAGTTTTATGAACAGTGTAGTGAGAAATGCCTGTGGGTAAGTCCAAGCTGATTTTGCTGTATAAAAAATAGGTACAAGATCTTTTACCCACAATAGAAATAAAAAATGAAATCACTTCATTTTCAATAGATTATGTTAATCTTAATTTATCGTAACAAGTGGGAACCATAGTTCCACGCATTACCGTGATTATCATTATACCCAAGAATTGGGGTTTATCAACAAATATGGGAAATGGCCCGTTTTTCACCTCTGATGTCCCACGCGTGTTCACTGCAAAATACCTTGGACTTGCCCCTGTCTGCTGTATAAAAATGGAGGAATACTGTATACTTTCATACTTTTCATATTAATGACATTTATTTTAGTGGTACATTTGTGGTTCAAAATTGCACGAAATGATCTACTTGAAAGTGCAATTTTTAGGCTTCACTTCTAGACTTATCGAAGATACTATAGTATCAGGCATTGTAGCCTCAGATTTTGTCCAAACTAGGATCGCTTAAACCTATTTCTTGAACCTTCTTTGTGTTACCGGGCAGGGTTACTACATGAGCCCCACAGTCCTCACAGATAACGGCAGGATTCACAGCTGTAGTGCAAGAAAGAAATCTTTTGGTCTGTTCGTCTGCATTGCACCTTTCACGTCAGATGGAAAGGTAAATCATAATAATAATTGATGAAGATGATGATAATAATAATAGTAATAATAAAAGAATACAAATAGAATCTTTGTCATGTTCTTCAGCATTGCACCTTTTCACGTCAGAGGAAGACGTTAAATAATAATAATAACAACAACACAACAACAATAATAATAAGTAGAAAATTCGATCGATCGATCATTGGTCCTGAGGCAGCCCCGCCCTAATGTGTTCCAAGTAATGAAAATTTGTGATTAGTTATTTTTTGAAAATTTGCCCTCCTAAGATTTTCACTCGAGTAACTTCTGCTGCTATTATGTGAACGTGAAAATTTTTTTTTGGGCTGGTAAAATGCTTTCCTGACGGATTTCATCCCCTATAAGATTTTACGACGGTGGCTATCGCTCCTGGCTCCTCCCTAATTGCTTAGGCAAAGTAATTTTTTGTTAGCTCCCGTGTCTGCTAGACTGCAGGTAAAGAATGCATTTAGAGTCCATTTTTGAAAACAAGCATCTTCTTTAAATGTCTTGTATTAATCTTGCAGCTCACATTTTGACATATGAGGTATCAATACCAGAGAAACAATACCTGAATCATTCAAATATGGTAGTTTCTGGGACAGGACTGTATTTGTTATTCTTTAAATTGAAGAACAGAGACTGAAATAGATGTTAAATGTTTTTGACGAAGTCATTCAAAGCACACCATTTAAAAAACATCAAGCACAAGCAGTTTAAGCTTCTAGATATATGAAATCAGAAATTTTAACCTATTTGTTTTCATTATTTTTATTTGTAGGCAGTAGAAAAGGCCAAACGATGTGAGAGTAAACGTTTAGCACTTGTCTCTGTACAGCAACTTGGGAAGAACACATCGTCTGTCACAACAGTTACAGGTAAAATGATTATTTTAAGACGAGTGAGTTTCTTAATGCACTTTTTCGGAGGGTTGGCACATTGTCCTGGTCAGAACTTAATTTCCAAATCAAATGTCTCAGGAATATAAATTCTCTCGTGCCTGACTTTGTCATAAAATGACAATCTTTATGTCAAACAGTGATCCGGTGGAATATTAAAAAAAGTGGGAAAATATGCAATACCCCTGTTAGTGCAGAGGTACAACTATGCATCATTTTCAAACGATGCATATAAAGCAAGTGAACATTGGGAGAGAGATGAGGGGACTTCAATTATAGTCCAAAATGCCCCCAAACCAAAATTTGCTGTATCAGTCAGAAGACTAGATTGCTTTGAATGCACTGTTTGAACTTCTGTCTTAAGACGGCCCTCAAAATAGATGTATTGTATTGTATTCTCAATATATCTATAACTCTTGTCCGAGCACACCCAAAAGATCATCACCACTCACCCGATAACACCCTCTCAATTTTGCAAACGATAAAGAAATCATATTTCATAGATGATTGTATCTAAATTGTTCCTGTGGAAGTTCACTTGGATACAAATTGGTGTGTATCATGGTAGTGTCAATATCGTGTAGCAAAACATCAAAACAAGAAAAGAATTGCTAAGCACAGCAGCCAGTTGGATTAATCTATCTACTTCACGAGGAGCAATTGAGAGTGAAAACTGATAGAATTGCATTTTTTAAAAGAAATGAGTACAGAAGTGAATATTATGCTTTTTTCTTTAACATTGTGCTGTTTAGTTGTTATTACAAGTCATACATTGATAAAGTTTAGAGTGATATTGTCTTCTCCCCTTCCCATACATTGATAGAAAATGGAGATTTCGTCCTAGAATTTTTACAAGAAAGCCTACATTTTTGTTTATATTCCTTCACGGATTTCAAAGACTTCCCACTACTCTGAATTTGAAGGAAAGAATATGAATTTTTAGCAATTCCGCAGCTCTTTGTTCGATATATTTTCCTATTTTTCTTGATAATTATTTACCACACACTCCTATGGAATACTGTTCCTTTCTTAATTTTTTGAGGTCAAGAATCATCCCTGGTTTTTAAGATCAGAAAGCGGGATGGCCTGGACAGTTACTCATGTGAAAATGGTGCTTGTCTCTCATTGAACTATAGTGTACACATTGTGCCAAGAAGTAAAGGGAAGAAACGCGCCGCAACTAACAGGCATAAAGTTAAGAAAACAATTTGAAGTTCTTGCAACCAATCAGATCGACGTACACATTGCTGAAACTGACCAAGCAATGACCATGGCATGCCATCCGATGTGTGTAGTCATGCCGTAGTAATGTATGCATGTTGAAATTCGATAAGTCCGTCCCTCCCCCCTAATGAACTGTTTCTGACCAAGTTTTATCTAAGATACATGTAAGAGCTTGCAAAGACATAAAATAAACACAATAATTAATCTAATTTACTAGGGCCTTGCTGAGTGTGATGTCACACACGAGTAGCCCTTATTTTAAGGCTGTCTTTATCACCATAGTACCATAATTCTAACAATACTTCTCAAAAGCCTCTTTATTTCATTTTTACCCGTTGAAAGACAGTGGGCGAGATAATCTCGTCACGAGGTCTATGGAAATGCGTGCTTAAGCAAAACAAATCGTCTTCCATCAGGTTAACTATGCCTGTTAGTTGCTGGTGCCCTCTCCCACTCAGGTTTATTTATACAGTGTTTCCCAGAGAAAAATGCCCCTCTCAAGAGACAACAGCCAATATATTACCAAAATCAAGTTTTTATTCTCAATAGACTTTACATATTAGAAAGCACTTAATTTTGTAATTCCTGTGAAAATTTTCAAAGGTCTCGCTTCATTGCTGGTTGAATACACAGGCTCTTTCCACGGTACTTTCCAGTCCATTCGCAAGTTTGATAAAAGAAACACATCACAGACAATATTATACTGTAACCTCATTCAATGCTAACACTGAATATTATCTCAACGACTGTTCATTCACGTTGACTTCTACTTTAGTTTAAATGAAACTAATCAAAGTTCTGTTCCAGCTGGTCGTGTTTTGCTCCTCACAGTGTGTTCCACTTAATGGTTTGTCCCTCCAATGTCCAGCTTTGTAAAATATTATTGTTATCCTGCACGTCCACCTTCACCTAATTTAACATTCCAGGTTGATGGCATTGATGTAGTGCACTGCAAAGCTTGAATGGCTCGAAAGCACTGCTGTACATAATAGACAGTGTATTCAAACCAATGATGCGACCGACAGATGAAATTTTCAGCAAAAACTTAGAAATAAAAATGGCTTTCTAAATGCTTAACCCATTGGAGACGATTTCATTTCACTATAACAACACATTTTCCATAGACCCCCAACACGAGTTTAACTCGCACTTAGATCTCCAACGGGTTAACACTATAATATAGAATGATGCTTGATTTTGGATTTGATTTAGCAGTCTTATCAGAGGGACATTTTTTCTAGGGACATTCTAATACCAACTAAATTTGTTGTGGTACTTCTTTGTTCGATAGCTGGCACCGTGTGGGTTAACTGGCTGGATGGTGAGGGATCTCACAGCCATTGAGGAACCAGGCCCTCAAGGGATTGGGAGAGACGGAACCAAAGGATCCATCGAGTTCTCACGAAGAAAAATGCAATCTGTATCAAGCCACTAAGTGGTGATGAATATGGGCAGAACAGGGTTTTCTTTGACATCATTATTTCCGTACAGTTTTAAGGAGAACTTCGCTTTCCATTCAAGTTTCTCATTCAATTTAGGGCTTTGGCAAGCAATAGGCACACTTCTTTCATCACAAGAAGATGTGAAGCCTTGTTGGACCTGTGAAGAAGCGTAATTGTACTGTAGCCAGAAGGAAGTAGGGGATAAGTCAATTCCCTATGGTATGTCTTCAGTGGGCAGGCGCGAGGAACACTTTAGTTTTGAGAGGGGCAAAAATCTCGATGC